>JARYHS010013275.1:0-77053 GCA_031002005.1 Vandiemenella viatica | reverse complement strand
ACCTCCACTGATGATGACCCACACCATGAGGGCGAAACGAGACTGTAAAAAACATTCACCACAACACTTGCTTGTAGACGGCATTTTATTTATAAAATCTTCCTCTTCCCAGCTCGCCACATTTTTTCAATTAATTATTTCACATTCCTCTACAATTCATTCCTTCGACCGTTTCCTCATTTAACAAGTCAGCCAAACCGGCTTATCTTAAATTGTTGCCTGCCATTTTTCGCACCTTTTCAGTGCTCTTTTTACTGAGCATCTTTCTACAGCACAATTTTAATTGCTTCAATTTTACTTTTTTTCCTTCCTGGTGTTCGTGCAAGCATCACTTCCATGAAGCGATGTGCGCCACACACTGAGTCTAGGATGTTCCATCATAGCTCTAGACCAGGGGTCCCCAAAGTGGTCGATACCGACCCCTTGGGGTAGATAAGAGATCTCCAAGGGTCGATTAATACAGAGGGGTCGATTGATACTAAAGAGAATCAATTAAACTGTACAGGAAAAAATAGGAATGTTCTACTAAAAGTCAGGTCAATAAATGAAAGTAAAGCTCATCCTCTCAATTCTCGTCTGTTTGTGGTCATGTGAAGTAAATGATGAAACTTTCAACCAATTACTTTTGCACACTGAGGTAAGGTGGTTGTCAAGAGGTGATAGTTACAGTATTGAGAGTTGAAGAGTGCCTTAGGAAGGTGGATCCATCACTATGTGACAAGTTAAATCAGTACAACAGCCATCTTCTCTTTTTGTCAGGTCTTTTATTTGAAATTTATTCCATCTATCCATAGTTTTGTTTCTATTTTTTTAGATTATAATAATAGTGGAAAGTATCTCGTTTTTCTGTTAATTTTATTCGGTGAGTTGTTTTGCAGGCCTCCTTATTGCTTAGCATCAGAAATGCAAAAAATGATTTAATGTTTTTATTAAATACTTGTGGGGGTCGATAAGAAGGCAAATATCGTATCAAGGGGTCGACGGGGTAAAAAGTTTGGGGACCCCGCTCTAGACGAATATTTGACACAAAAGATTTCTTTTCCTCAATAATTAAAAAAAAAAAATCTATGCTGTGAAAGAGTCAGTATGCCAATTTGCCATAGTGATACAAAGCAGAAAACTAAAGTGAGACACCACAGTACTGCATTCTTTGGATTCTGCGTCCGAGACTATTTGCGGCTAAGACATGACATGTTCCTTCATTTTCTACCCTTGATTTGTTTGTCATTAAGGCTTAAAACTCATTTTTTAAATAGAATAATTTCCAATCAAGGATTTACAACTCACGTGTCGACAAGCACGCCCAAAATTTTTTCGACTTGTGCTCTAGAACTAAGGAAAGATGTATCTGAAATTATTATTAAGATACATCTACACAAAGTAATTTTGCTTTTTTTCTCCGTACGGTTTCAACTAACGCGTTTGTCTCTTCTTTCCTTTTGTCTGCTCTATGCATAGTACCTACAGGACGCTCCTGGTTCTGGCTTCGACTTTTATCTACGCACCTCAAACTCCTACCCAGACCCAGAAATTTTATTAAGTAGGCCTACGACTGTTTTTTTACCGTTCACATAATCGAAATTCTTGCAAAAGTCTACCGATCGAGAAGTTCATAGTTTCCGCTGAACCAAGTCCAGCGCATGATTTCACAACTACAGCAACGATAAAAAGTTATGTAGAACTCAAGTGAAAGTTATTGAACGCTTTTAATATTATTATTAACTATTTCATAAAGTTATGGCGAAATTTAAAATTTTCTGCATGGTTATTCCAGTGACAAAGCCGATACCGTTGGAAGTTTATTTCAGAGAACAACTGATTGGCTCGAGAGTTATAATCATACTAATTACTCTAATAAAAAATTCGAATGTCCAAGATCGGCTTAAAAAACATCAGCAAAAAACGAAATAAAATAAAATGAAATGGCGAAATATGAATACAGAATAGAAATGACATGAAAACCAAGAAATGAAGCAAACATTATTGAAAAAAACTTAAATAAGTTCATAATTAAACATTTTCATCGGAATGAGCATCTCTTTCGTCTAAATGAGTTTGCGATGACCAATGGAAACGTCCACCTGTTTTCCGCAATTTTGACGTTTCAATACGTACGGCGTCTTTACTTACAAAATCGCACTCTACTCTCCGAAGACACTCGGTCATAAAATGAAAATATATTCAACAAGAATTAATGTGGAGTATGCTCAGATTTAAATAAGTTTCTGTAGTAAAAATGGCTTTTGCGGTTGAGCTTGCAGTTGGAAGCTCAGCGGAACGCGTGATGGATGACCGTGGACTTTTCAAATGCAGAGTTTTTCTTTCTCGGCGAATCTCAACGCAGATCAGCAACAGAAACAGTTAAAACATCAAACAAAGCACTGCCGAAAAACGCGCATGCGTAATAAACCGTTTTCAAAACAGGGAATACTCTAGTCAAGTTCGTATTCCTGACTGTACAATAAATACTAAAATGCGGAGTTGGAAAAACATCACAAATTTTTCATAAAACTAAAAAATTATGGATTTTTTCTGAAAAATCAAATTAATCATGATCGTTTCATTTTTTAAAAGCCGTAATTCAACTATTATCTGTGCAAAACGTAACGCATCTGTAGACGGCAGAGAAAAGAGGAATCCCGACGGTTTGTTTTGACAGCTGACGGGTTATTTAGCTTGTTGTGCAATAAAATTAAATAAAAATGCCTGGTGAAAGACATACGGATCCCATCTGACAATCTCTAGCAAGTTCGGCAAATGTGTTGAGTATCCATATGTTTTTGGTATAATATATGATTTGCAATTGGAAATTCCCATTACAAAGGAGCATGTTGTACAAATTATCAAATATTTCCAAAACAATCAAGCAGAAACCGCGCTGTTTTTTTTTTTTTTTTAAAAGAAAAAAAGGTCACAAAGCTTTGCTATTGTCACAAGACGCTCGTTCGAACAATCTGACTGACTGTTTTGAAATATACATTTCTGAATGGCAAAAGTTATTGAACATTTGTGAAGAGAACAGAAATCTAATAGACAATGTAACTCAGCAAAAAGTAGAAAACATGTTAATAAAAAGACTTGTTGAAAACTTTCTGGAGATACTGAAACCAATATCAATAGAACTGGATACTCAACAAAAAAGTAATGCGTCTCTGTCGGATGCAGTAAAGACTTGATATGACGAAGTTTAAAAATAGATACAACCAAGCTACGAAGTCCGGCCACTTTTTGGCTTATTTATCAGACCCAACTCAAACTAAATTCAGGATGACAGAAGAAAAGGACGATTTTTTTTTTTAAGGAAGATAGAACTCAATACGATGGTATATGTTTACTGCAAATAACTATAAAATTGAACCCTTCCAATCCGAGGTATTTACTGAAGACATTTTAGAAAATACTATGCCTATGGATTGGTAGAAGTCACAAAAACATATTTTTAGGCAACTATTTGGAGCGGAAGCACTATCAGCGACAGTGGAAAGAGCATTTTCCTCTTTGGACTTGTCCAATCTAATTTACGAAATAGGTTCGAGACAGAGAAAACAGGAAAATTATTGTTTTTTTTCAAGCATTACAATTCATGTAATGATTGGGTATGTATTTTGATTAGTCCAATAAATGACAATTTGATTAAATCCTTGAGTTTTATTGAAAAAATCATTTGATTTAAATCATGATTAAAACATGATTTTAATCAAAATGATTTAATCATGCCAACCCTGCATAAAACAAACACATTTTACTGCGTGCGTCTATGGAGCAGTTGCGATGGTATTTTTTAAAACTGTACCATTTTATTACAAAAGTTGTGTTTATTTAATTACAAATCTCAAGAGTGGTCAATCAATTTATTTTGGATGTTATGTGAATAAATGGTATAACTCATACCATTATCGCTAGTTTGCAAATCTCTAAACAGTCAACTAACCGCTTAAAAACACAAATGTTTCGTGAAACTTTAAATATCAAGAGGTAGACTCAAAACACTTGACAGCTTTCTTCACGAATGACGAAATCATGATAGGAAGGGACAATTTATTACTTACCAAACAGATTTTTAGAATGAGAATTCAAAACAAAACGGACATTATCACAGTTTTAAATGACTGTTACTAGGTTTCGAATCGGAATATTGTTAAGGAAAAATATCTAGACTGTTTAATGCGTGTAACACGAAACTACACTATACCGTTTGGTCCACTGATTCTCCAGCCATTCTGCAGAGAAGAGTTTCGTAAATTTCCGTTTACAAACACTTTCTGGCATTCGACTAAGAATTATGAATAACTTGTTCATATGATTGTTCATTAGCAGTCACTATAAAATCAACAAGATTAAACTTAGGCAAACAGAGTTTTCACATCAGAAAGAATAGACACAGCGTCCTGTAAAATCAATTCAGCACTCTCGATTTGGAACAGACAGAGTATTTTAAATTCTGCAACTGATTAGAACAGCCACTCGCTTTTGATTAAACTATCTTTCGTACAGACAAAATCTTGAAACATTAAATTATCGTTTCTATACTTGAAGTATATGTGGACAAACCTAATGACAGGAATGGAATCACTTTGTAATACGAGATGAACATAATTATAAGTTAGAATACATTAGATTCCCCGATTAGACGTTGATCGTTTATATTTTTTTTAAAAAAATGCAATAAAATGAAAGGATCGCTAATAAACAATGTTATTTAATGCGTACATCAATCTTGGTTGCCGATGAATAATAAATAAGATAAACCTTTCTTTTCGATTGCGAGAAATCAATCCCAAAAAAATTTACTGTCTACATAAAACGAAAATGTTATCAAAATGATAGCTCTGAAAATAAAAATAACAAATTTAAGTTATATCGATACAAAAGAGGACTTATCAGGAAAGTACGGAAATACTAGATCAAACAGAATGCACAGGTAAAACATGGGTGCTTAATGTAAGGGAACAGAAGTAATACTACAATGAGCCCAAGTCCGAAGCTGGAGGTCTAATTCTACAACGTTAAACATACATTTATTTATTTTTTAAAAAGAGAGAAGATATCCCTTTGGGGATTACAAAGATAAAAAAAAATCTAAGAAAATCCAGTTTTGAAGGCGTATGCAAGTTTGGGTGAAACACATTCTTGGTGGAAGGAGCTAAGGTCTCAAATTCCTTCTGTATATCACACATCCATAGAGACAATATGCTAGACAGCTGCTCATAACTAAAATCATCCTCAGTTTTGCAAACCGCAAGACAGGAATAACAGTTATCCACATACCTGGGATTTTCCTAATACCAAGATAACAACCTGAGATAGCGTTTTTAGGTTTCTTTTCCAAGCTTTCTCTCACTACCTTTCTCCAAAAGTTTGGAATTAATTGTCATTTGCGCATTGGCTAATTTCATAATTTTGTTTTCCCTCTTTCCGTAGCAACATTAGGTAGTTCTGAAGTAACTGTTGCGACTGAATCCATACTCATAGCTGACCTTAGTTATTCAACAAAATTTTTTGAAAAGAATTCCAACTCTTTTATTTTACTTGTTAACACACACACTAATTAACTACAAAGTTAATTTATTTTCAGAATTACACTGCTTCGGAAGTCAACAGCAGTCAATGAAGATGCAGGATCGGGACACACGTCTTATGTTATGGTACCGCTAACTTCATAATTTTTTCTGCCACTTCGGGTGAATTTTTCACACTTTCGGACTTCGGAATTAAGATACCTCGCACGTGTACATTACAATAATTTATTTGGGTACTATACCATTCCACACAAATATTCACGCCAGTTCTATGTTTCTACCGGAATGACTTATTTCTTCAGATATTTTAGTTACTGGGCAGATTAAGTACAAAATGAAGCTTTTTTTTTTTTAAATTACGGGAGAAGAAACAAGTTTCTGAAACAGACTCACGGAAATACGACAAAGGTTGAAGGATTATATTTTAGGACATGTGGGATTGGTTTATTAATTAAAGAAGGGGACAGTTAAAAAAAACTGTACGAGAAACCAAAGATTTGACTATATGGATCAGATAATTGATGACGTAATTATTAAGGGACATGCAGAGATTAACTCAAGATAAGAAGAGATGGATGCCAATTTCATCCAAGTGATTGATTTCTGTTGTTGCAGTTGTACTGCTGTCTGGAAATATAGCGAAATCGTCCGCGAATGTCAGGCGACTAATGTCAACATCTTTGTTTTTTCTCCCCAAAGTTATTGGTGAAATTTTGTGTTTTAACAATTTTTTATTCCAAGTTCTTGTAATCTGTCACCTTGCCGCACAATTGTAGCTATTTATCTTAAGAGGCTTTGATATTTCACCTCCAAATTTTACTTTTGATTCAGATCTTCATAATTACACTTACGAGTATCGCTGGTTTGTTAGAAATCAACAGTCTCTATAATACGAAGATGGAGAAATTCCGAATACAACATCATTCTCTGGTAGACTCAGCATGCGGCTTGACCGAAGAAGAATCGAAATAGTGAGAAAAGTGGATAGATCAGCGTATATCTCGCGAAAAATTTAATAATATTCTTTTCGTGTAGGCAGAGAGAGAATATGTAGGAAGCTCGGTTTTGATGTCCCGCATTCCAGTAAGCACACAGCGGACTGGCGAGCGATACAAGAAGACAACGTGGGCGCCGTCCCTGGACCAGGGCCCCACCGCGCTCCTAATTGGACAGCTTCCAAGGAACAACTTGGATAATTAATTTCAAATTAGGCGCAAGCCCGGTAATTACTCGCGACAAAACTCGCCACTTGTCACCGCTGGGGATGCCTCCCCTCGTTCGGCTGCTGACCCCGTAGACCGCCCGCCACCTGCTGGGCCGGAAGAGAATGGGAAAATTAACGCCGGCCCAAAATTCACAAAACGCGACTACGACTGCTCGGCGGAGAAAAAGGAGGAACCTTTTTAATAACTTGGAAACACCTATCATTATCCGTCATTATCAGCACACGAAACGCAGCGACTGCCAGGGGGTATGTATGCTCCATAAACTTTTATGGTAATAAACGCTTTACAGTTTTATCGCCTGCTATTCGGCGCGGGCTGCGAGGAGAAATCTAAACATTCGGGGTTGGCGGTGACATCCCGAAGTATGTACTCTTCTGCGACACCTGGACTCTAATTTCGGACAGGTAAAAGATAATTAGGGCCGTAAACGGGAAAACGCTAACTGTCGTCCGAATTTTACCAGCGGGCTCATTCCCCGACCGTAATTATTTCGTCGTTTACGGCGAGGCATTAAGTTTAGAAGCACCGTATGTTATTAAAATTCGACGGTTTTTTAAATAAATTTATATACAAAAGCGCGTTATTATACCAAAAAATATTGCCCATAAAGGTGAACGAAAATTTTCGGGTAACAAAAATTGCTGCTACAAAAACATTTAACGTAATTCTGATAATCGACTTCGCATAATGAATATTTCTTACCTAAAAACTTCCATATTCAAACAATGAGCACCAATGCTTTATAACTGAAATCATAAATTCCTCAATGCAGTAACAATTAAACAGTGGGCTTTGTTTTTCTAGTTTTATTCCTACTGTTCAATACTGCTTCTAACCGTATCTGAAATCTTGTCACGGTTTTATTACAATATAATAGGCTATTTGATAGTATTGAAAATATATTACAAATTGTAGTCATTCGCGTAGATTAATGCTTAAGGAAGCTATTTTTGTTAAATTTAAAAAGAAATGTGCATTGTTTTGAATAAAAAAAAGTGAAATAAAAATCAGATTTTTCTTGCTTCTTGTCACGTGACAGAAAACGCTCTGGGATTGGCGATCGCTTTAGTGACGTCATTTGCCTGTAGCCGCTGCGGCTGCGTATGCTGCGTTTCCTATTATCCAAGTCTTCAACTATTTTTATTATTTGTTGCTGGTTATCTCTTGTTACTAATGAGATTTTGTGTTGAATATAAAATGAAGAACAATTTGTAGAGGCCTACAGCGAAAATTATTTGTAGGGCTACCTACAGAAACAACTCGTGACTTATTCTGCGGAACTTGAAAATATAATAGCTTCAATTCGAGAATCACTTATATTTAAACTGGAAGTTAGAGATTAACAGAAGAATGAGTAAAGTTTTAAATCAAGTTAGTTGTTTTAGGAGATATTTACGAGAAAAATGCAAGTGTAGTAATAAGGTAAGCACAACAGTTAAATAACTGGATGTAGTGGGCAATTTTTCTTAACTGCAGATAAATAATTATAGATAAATGATAATTTTTTTCCAACGAAACTGAATTTATAGTTTATTTATTTACCGACCGCGTTCACTTCACCGCACTTAGAAACTGTGATGTTTAAGTGTTCACTATTAACGAGAAGATAAGTAACGATGCCATGGTGTCCAGGTAGTTGCATGGTTAAAGAGTGCTAAAGGAAATTGAAGAGACTATGTTCGCACCATGATTAGAACAATATTTTTTCCGTGTGTAGATTTTTGTTCGTTTCTGTTTGCTGTTTGAGGCTTTGCAGAATCATGTTACTATTCGAAGAAGTCATAAAACGTCATGCAAACGTTTGAAATATAAATTGCTGCCATAAAATAAAACTTTTATAAAAAGATAACCATCCGCTTTTAATTTTGAAACATACCAGAGATACATTATCATTGCAAAAAATCCAAGTGCTCGGCGGTGAATAATAGAATTTATTATAACAATAACATATCACGCTGAACTTGCAACAATTTCGGAACGTTTTGAAATAACTTTTGCTGGAATTTTTACGTGACGATACAACTGCGTGTTGCCTTTCTGACATAAATGCATCTATTTAGGCGATATTTACTTTTAACGTGCAAGTAATTTTCAGTTTCTTTTAAAACTTTTTATCGATGTGCAAGTAACGTCCAGTTTCAATTTTGAAATCTTTTTTGGTTATGTTTCAAATGTTTATAATGCGCTTGGTATCCAAAAATTTGTGAAACATTCGGGAAAAGGTTAATGTTTTGGTGGATTTTAGAAAAAGAATATGCGGCGCTACCAACAGCAACTAGTATATAAAGAAAATGCCCACAAATAACAAAACATATTCCAAATCGAGGATCGAATCTAAGAACCCTAAGTTAATGATACTAGCCTTAAACAGTGTGCTACATCATCCCAAAGAAATTGTGGTACAAATGATATTTACAGTAAATGATATGCGTCTTAGTCGCAAAGTCGTGTGGATTTCTACGAGCAATTTGCAGAACTTTTTCTCCTATTTCAGCTAATGCGTTTATTTGGAGAGTTTTTATTGTTGTGGTTGTAGATTGAAGTACTACACACAATTTATACACTAATTCAGAGAAACAAACCAGACGGGTACTTATGCTGGCACGTGACGTCACGAGTGTCGTTGGTTTGCGTCAGGCAGCAAAGTAACGTTTTGGCGGGCTTTCAAATACTCTAAATTTTAACGTTGAATTTTACGTAAAATAAGCACTTTCGTCAAAAAATAAATAGTACCCGGTAAATAACGTGTATCAATAAACTATTTAAAACCATTTTCAAAAAATAGTCAAATAGCCTATTGATTCTATCAAACTAGGCCTATATTCTCCATATGCAAAATAAGTAACCAAAAATGTTCACAGAACTAATGATGAGGAATTTCTGGGAAGTGCGATATAAAGCGTAAAACATTTCGATCTATTATGGCGTGAAGTTTTGTGTCAACTCAGGATACATAGGTAAAATGAGTCAACATCAGTTATTATTTAGGGTATGATGGGGTGCTATAGTGCTGTGGAAAAATACTTCCGCCCAAAATGAAGAATTCGTTTCCTGAAGGAGATTTCGTAATTATGGACGATGTTGCACCTTGCTATAAAGCAAAGTCCATTTCCAATTTGTTAGCTGCGAGAAAAGTAAAAACTTTTTCACAGCATGGAAGCAGCCCGAATATAAATCCCATAGAGAACTTTTAGCAATTGTGAAGCAGAATCTGAAGAACCTGAACATTACAACAATGATACAGCTCACTGAAAATCTGAACTATTATATATGGCATCATTATGAAGACCTCGAAACTCTCGGTCTTAACTTCTAGAAACCTAATCAACATGAAACACAAAATACTGATACTATTTTCAGTCTGAGAAAAAATTATTTCAGCACTGAAAACGTGTACTTTGGACAAAAAAATTCCCGAGTCTAATAATTTTCTCAGCTGTGCAGATACACAAAAGTCATTGCATTTTAGATAGAGAAATGTGGATCATATAACACTCAGCACATGTATTTGAACACACAGCTCCCTGAAGGTTCATTGTATACCAAACTATGTAGGGATAGCAAAATATATACAGCAGTATCTCTCTAAATTTTCTCAATGTTCCTCGCATTAAAACGCCTCGACACGTTAATTTGACGATCTGAACAAGTTCTCTTAAACTGGCAGACAAGCTGATGGTGTAACCTACATAGTGACTCGCCTAATCTCTTGCAGTTTATGACACAATGCCAAGTACGACCACAGCTTGTTTTCCTGATGAAGAGAGACTACAGCCTACACATCAGTTACACGGTGGTAACTCGTATTCGGACTAGATCATCATCTACACTTGGGGGGGGGAAACATTGCATTTTGTAGAGTTAAAAATTATTTTTGGCATATTCTTTATTGTTCAGAACTTATATTTTTGTACCTGTCACAGCTAGTTCGAAAGGGAATCTTGCTAGAGAGATTTTCCTTTGCCGAGAAAGCATTGGGCTCAGATTTTTATGACCAAAAAATAGAGAAATATGCATTTACTATACATCAAAACATGCTCAGTTACACACCATTTATTTTATCTAGTAGTGTCGCTTTCATGTAGACAGCATAATTTGCTTCCATGCACTCACTGCACGGTTGGGAAATTAATTTTTAAATCGTTTTGTTGAAGTCACTTTAATTTCACACAATTTACAGTACTAAAATACTGCTCTCCAAATTCCTTTACATAACTTCGTAACTTCGCACTTTCAGAAGAATTTGTTTTCGCATTGGCGGTACTCATTGATTCACTGCAGATTTACCGTAACACTGAGGATTATTTTCAAAAGTATTGGCGATAGTGAGACATTGTTTGCCGCGGTTCGACACAGGCATGCTTTTGTTGCATTGCCGAGATTAGAAGTTTGGCGGAACATTAACATTTAGAAAGTGACACTAATGTATAACTTCAATTCTTGACGGGTGAATTCTGACCAATCCAGTGACAATTGGTTTTTTCCCCCCCTCCATTATATAAGAGAAGTGTAGTTCTGCGAATAATTTCTCTTAATTTCTTCTCATCATAAATTCTAGTGAAATCCCGGCATTATTAAAAATTACAAGATTTTTTTTTTCAAAACATGACCAAATAACTATAAATGTTATCGTAATATGACCAATACTAGGAAAACGGCCTGAATATGCATTTATATGCTATATGAAATACTTTAAAATAAATCAGGAACGTTCAATCAGTGTTTAATTCAGCGTTACAGCTCAAAACGAAGGCAGGGAAAAAATACGAATTGTCCTAAAAATCCAAACCCTAGTTATTACTACCGACAGCGGTTAATATATTAATTTACAATAATTATATGTGGCGTTCATATACTACTAGCTCGTCTCTGAACTTACAAGGACTATGTTAAATGATGAAAATTATGGAAAATTTAAGAGGATTTATTGTGTTTCCGACAGTGTATTTAGCTGACTGTGCCATTATTTATAACCCTTTCATCAGCCATAAGTTAATTAAGTGTTATCTACCAGTAGAAATCTTACACGCTGCCAGGCAGTGTTGCCATATATCACTCCGCTAGAAGGCGATGACAACTAGTTTAACCAAAACTTTATGCAATTAGAAACGGAAAGTATTAATTAAGTTATTACTACACGACGTCAATCCAGAAAATATTCAATTTCGTTAAATGGTTAATCTTAATATTTATATGTCCGAACTAAATCGTAACTAGATATCTACTTGGTGACGATAACAGAATTTTAATTACTAGCTAAGATAGCAATAAATGCATTTCTACGAAATACCTGGAATCAAAACAATAAAAAATGGCGTCTACAGCGCGGGAAGAAATACAATCCTCCACAGGCTTGATCACAGAAAACTAATGATTCAAATAATGTCTCCACGAATCTTTTCTTTCTTTCGATCTTAAACAATATTTTATCGTAATTACTGTAGGCTGTTTCTTCTGCAGTTGCTTGTTGAAATATTAAATTATTATTTAATGAAAAAAGCCAATTCAACTGTTGGAATTTTTGTTTATTTTGTATATCATAGAGTAATCGTGAACGATATAAGTTTTGTAAAGCCAGGTTTCTTTGGCCTCCATGAGCAACTTCTAGATTTACTCCCGGTAGAATCCGACCTTATAGGTTTTGGTTTGTGGGACTATTCACTCTCGATTTTAGGTCATAATGCAGGGAAAGAAAATATCATAGAGAGGATATATAAATTTCATATAATATGAAATACTTAATGTTCATTTTTAACTAAGATTCAGAACACTGTTTCAACGTCTCTGTTCTAGCCTTATCGTAAATGCCTTTCTGCTAACAGTTGAAACAATCTTCAGAAGAGACACGCTAAAAGACAAAGCAATCAACAGAAATATCCATCATGGCGGATTGCTTTAGAAAACTATTCAGAAAGTAATGTTAGTGCTAATTCAGCATTTCTTAAATAACAGAAACATAACGAAGCCAACTTCTTTTTGTGAGATTAAGGAAAAATGAATAAACCTTAAAGTCAGTTTCAAAACCTGGTTGCTGCGTTAGATACGCTATTGTTAATTCAACGTAGCTCAGTTATACACAAACTTTATAATAGCATGCTGCACCGTCTAAGATTTAATATTTCTCCAGCAAGATCAGTCGAAAATTTGTTAGACACATTTACTACACTTCAGTTTTTACATAAAAGTTACTTTCCTTTGAACACCATCTACAAATAGCCTCATTATTAAGTGCCTCCCAAACACTTAATTTTTTATTATTATCATCAAATACTGATGTAGAGCATACAGAAAGGCTTAGATGAGAGTGAAAACAATACCGCAGCAATGATTATTTTAATTCTGCGTATCAAGAATACAGAATGAAAATTAATTTCCGTAGGACAAAATGCGTGATATTAAATACAGAAGGTAAAAAATGTACCTCTACATAAGTATTGAAGTAAGAGAACATGTGAAACTCTTCAAATAGCGCTGTTTCTTTAGTAAAGGAAGGTATGAATTGTGGAAAGAAATAAAATGAAAAATTGAAATGACCAACGAAGCTTTCAACAAAAATTATTATAATATGGCCCTCTGGTAAAAGAGTTGAAGAAAATACTGCTTAAATTTTCCGTTTGGAACGTGGCTGCGACTTGGACTGTGAGAAAAGAGGTTTTTCGAGATGTTCTGCTGCGGAGGATGGAAAACATCAGTTAAATCACGAACGAGGAGGCTCCGATGAGAAGTGATGAGAGGAGAAATATTTTGAACACTATCAAAAGTAGGAAGAAAAACTGGTTACGGAATCTGATAAGCTATCACAGCGTTATAGTGGACGTTTGGAAAGGTACTGTAAAGGATGAAAGGAAGGATGCCGGGAATCCAGATGGTGGATGATAAAGTGCACAAAAGCTACACGAGGACGAAGAGTACGACGGAAAAAAGATAGACCTGCCTCAGAACAGAACACTTATCGTTTTATGAATAATCGATTTCGGATTTACAAGTAAAACAAGTGGAAGCTACTAAAATGTATTCTAGGGCTGCCGTGAATACTGCTGTCCTCTTTATTTTTCTCATCAAACCGAACATTAAAGCTTACTTTGTTTCTTATTTGTCCTCTGCACATCAATTCTTATTCAATGTCAAAAGAGGGTAGTTTTCTCTCTGAATACCTACGATACTATTTCAGAACAATTACACTGCTGCACTATCCGAATAGAAGTTCGTTTACAATTTCTGATTTTACCTGTCAATAAAAAACTTAAGTACTCACAACATTCACAATTTGAAGATGGTACATTTTTTTGCGGTTTAGGAATATACACTCTCGTTGCACCACAACGACACGACAAATATTTCCCCCAACCTTTGTCTTGTTTGATGGAAGCATCCAATATCGGAAGCATTCTTATTTTTATTTTTTCTCGTCGGGTGGTTGGTTGTATTAACTAATTATTATGTAGCATACAAAATGGCAAATAAAACGTAGATGAAGTCTGAAAAAAGAACCTGAAGGTGGTTCAGAAGATTACATGAATTTCTGTGTTGCGAAAACACGCTGCCAACAATAATTCCAGAAATGAGCGAAACAGAAATAACAAAAAAAAAGAAAAATCTGGACAACCTCAAGACTGCGAAAGTTTTAGTGAAACTAACCAAGCAATATCTTTAATCTCACGAAAATACCCCAATATTATCTAAACTGTGTAATTTAAATTGGAAATAGTAATAATAATATGGTAATGACGAATCAAAAAACCAAAGGAAGCTAAAAATTAGAGAATAGAGCGGTTTCTGTTGCAGATAATCAATCTATAAAAAATATTTTTGCTCGTGCTCTCGTAATGTTTAATTACATTCCAAGACTGATATATATACACAGTAATAAAAATTATTATAGCCGAAGCAATCATTTAATTTCTTATTATCCTTCCACTCAATTCAACCTAGCCTGAACTTGCTTCAAAACTTTCTCCGAATGTCTATATACATTTTCGGAAGGAGATGTCACAATTTTTCAAAACTAAAACAAACCAAAACATGTAAGATACAAAAGAATTAATCACTAAACAATATTCTTGGTAAAGATTGCAAACGAAAACACGTCTCTTATCAACCGTTAATTTAATTCAGGAAAGCTCAGACGCGTTTTCGCCCTTTTCGAATGGGCATCATCAGTGACTGTAAATGTACATACTTGTATACATGAATTATGAATGTATTCAAATTACATAAATTTACTAAAAACTTCATGATGATGCCTACATTTGCAGTCACCGATGATGCCCCATTCCAAAAGGTCGAAACGCGTCTGAGCTTTTATGAACAAAGTAACAGTTGTTAAGAGATGGTGTTTACATTTACAAATCTTTAATAAGAAACTGCGGAAGAATTGCCAATAACGAACTGAATATTCTGATTACATTAAACAGGGTGACTGCATCGCTCGGTTGTCCTGACAGTGTTGGACGTGTGCCAAGAAAAACTCGCAACCTGCGTGGCGGGCGGCGTTGCCAGAGGGCATGCAACAGGCAGAGGAGATGCGGGCGGCGCTCTTCTTTTGTCGATTGTCCAGGCGAGACGCCGACGCCACCCCCGCTCCGCGAGGCGGCGCGACGCCTAATCGAGTTACGAGTGGCTGGCTATTTTGTTTGCCGCCTAATCTAATTAGCCGTGTTCCATCCCATCCCGCCAGCCCATCAAAGGGCGACCACACCCGCGCCAAGACAACGCCCTGCCCGCCGTCTTACCACGACCTTGTTTTTATCTCGCCCAGACATCTCAAAAACGTGTTTCTGACAGGTACAAATCTCTTCAATTTCTATCCCTCATATATATATTTCCAATTATCACTTCCAGCTATTAATGCACACACAATCAACACCAGTATGACTAAATGTGAAAGTAGCTCTTTCTCTGTTACGTTTCAACGACTAAACGGTTAAACAAATCTTGACAAGGAAATACTAAGAATTATTACGAAGGACATAGGATACTTTTTTCCGGCCAAACAACATTTTTGTAATGCAATTTTTAAATCTAAACCGAACGGTGACAGACAGACGTATTGCGTGTGTAAGTCTCTGTAATGTTATATCGGTCGCTCAGGCTTTGTTTTTGTCGCACTCAGTTTGTGTATGAACTGTTCATAAATTTCATATATACACACAACTTATTATAAAGTATGCATGTGGATTTTATTCAACAGCAGCAATAGACCACGAAGTCGCGGGTTATATACATTAACAAGACAAAAATTTATAAGGAAAAAAAGTAATAGTTGGGAGGTGTTTAAGCAATTCCTCTCGCAAATGTATAGCGAGTCTCACCGACTGTCGAAGGTTTTCTGCGATTCTCGGGCACACTCCTACTATTAATTCGCACCGCACGTTTAGTCAAGAACCAATCTCTCTACCCTAATAAAAGAAGAGAATATTTAAGAAAAAATAACTTTATATATTTACTGTATGTGAATAACTGTAAATGAATAAAACGTTCAAATAAATAACATTTTGCTGTCCCCGCGAACACGAAATTAATGTCTAATACAGGAGACAATAGCTTCATTAAATAAACACGACTTAACAATGCAGCAAACAAACAACAAAAATATGAGTATAATCAATCACGCATCATGTTGAATTAATAAAAAGGATTTTTTTTTTTTTGATACCACGCGGTAAGACGGACTTTTCTACAATGCTATAAATGATAAGGGAAATAAGTTTTCTAAAACGTGAAGATACGACCTAAGAATAAGTTACACAGGAAGTTATTGATTAACTACCCACTATTATTAAGAGAAAAGTACAAAGAATAAAAACGTCCAGAGAAATTACGTCTCGCGTTCCTCGAAACATTAAAAGAGTGTTGCGATGTATACATATAACATAAGAATGAGGAATAAATTTTGTTTGGAGTTTTTAATAATAACGCACGTTGATACGATAAAAAAATACTTCGATTGTATTACCTTGTAAGTGTAACACAATAATAAAGAATAAAAATGTAAATTACAGAATAATTATCTTATATATCAAGACTGATAAGACAAAGAATGCATACAACAGCCAGAAGATAATCCCTCTGTTGTATAACATCTTTGATTTCTCGGTGACGTTGCATGCAGAGTGTGACTAATTTTCTTGACGATTTTTCGAGTCACTTGTTCGAGGGGAGATGAAACTACTAGACAAAATTATATTCCTTGCTACGTACAAAACATCCACGCGTAGTTTCGAAGTGACTCAATGTTGTGTAACACCTTCGATCGCTTCATGACCACACTTCAGTTGCACTGCTAAATGCGGAAAGAAGTTTCCACTCATAATAATAATAAAAAAGAAAATAAAACTGCTATGACATTTTCTATCAGACATGGAGAACTCGTAAAGAAGTATAAAGGCGTACTGAGAAATACATTTACTGCTCATATAGTCAGCTGGAAACGTTTAGGTCGTGCCTAACCGACGCTATTGGGAAGGAATGAGATGAATAATAACAACAACAACAGAAAAAAGGTGAAAACTAAGCTGTTGAACTGGAATATTATTCTTCTCTCATTAAAAATCTGAGGCTTGAAACGATAAATTCTGCAACAAGAAATTAAACATTCGATAACGGATGGTTTGCTGGTTCTTACGATCCCCCAAGATATGGCGTGGTACCACTGTAATTTTTACACAAGAAACGCATAAACTGAGTAGTTATGAAAGTAACTTCTTTGCCCTGCTCGCGTCATAGGAGCGTAGAACGTAATCTACCTCTATTTACAGATATGTTGGTTGGGGAATTACGACAGCAGTTAAACAGACGAGTAGATGTTTTCTATTCTACTTTTCTCGATGCATTGTTTTGTGAAGACCCATTTTGTTTCGACAAAGCGTTAGTAACCATCTACGAAGCTACACAAAAATGTGCAATGCGCTTAAAATGAGAATGTACTTTAAGGTGTCACACAGTTTAATGGTTGAGTTCGGCATCGGCATCAAGATGGTGCCCTACTCCTAACTACAAGTCAGAAGTCTCTAACTCCATCGAGCAATATGATCAAGCAACTGACGACAGCGGAACACCATAGCAACACCAAACAACGAGATATCGCTTCTTTGCAAATCAGGTGGAATCAGGAAAATCATAAACCTGCAAATTTGGAGAGCAAACAGGAAATAGGTATGTCTAAATGAGGATTTAACAGCCAGACTTTTTATGACAATAAAACCTCTCGAAAAGGGCAAAGATGACGTTAAACAACACGATGGAAGAATTAGGCAGACGATAATGCAATACTCCACTCAAATAATCAATTTTACATGATGTTTTAGCATATTTCTTTCGCAAAATTACCTTTCCCGTTAAACTGAGATTAAACAAGTAGTAGCAAAAATAGGAAGGCGCTGACCCAAAATATGCACAATCGTTGAACAAGTTTCTTATCTTAACCAAATATTGCAGATTACCTGTAGTTTCAGAGGCTTGGCAGCCATATTCCAAAAGTTAAAGTTTAGTGATGCAATATGGAACAGTTATTATTGCTGCAAAGAAACTTTTCGAATATTTTGCCGACAAAAGAATTAGTTAAACGAGGATACAACAAAATTTGCTTCTCCGTTTCACAATTCAGATGTTACTCGCCGTATTTTGTGTTGTGATCAGTAACATGTATGTAAATTAGAACACACAACAAAACTGCCTAATCTCTCCTGTAACGGACTAGATCACCTTTGATTTCTATATGATTTTTTTTTGTACCACCATCAAAACGAGGGAAAATCTGAAAAAGGTCAGAAATCCTCTGAAATGATTCCTACACCATACAAGATTCATCATAACGACAATAAGGTTTAACGGACAATACGGGGGCACCTTGATTATTAGTTTAATAACTTACTACTCATCAATACAAAGTATAAATTTGTGGTAATGTGACAATGAAGAATTCTAAAATCAAATCAGAGGCGAAAACGTCAAGTAGAACAGGTTTAAAGTCTTCAAAAATGCCTAAAGACTGAATACCCTTTTGTTTTCTGTTGTGTTTTGCCATGCGCATTTTTTTTTTTTTTTTTTTTTGAAATCCAATATTAAAATATCACATTAAACAGTAATTATAGATTCTGTTCAATTGTTTTGCTGATATTTGTTTTTATAAACTTGTACATGCGAAATACTCTCAAACGTCACTGAATTTTCTGCGGAAGTTTGGAGCCGACAGGCCAAATTAGGCCTCCAAAACTTAATTCTCAAATGCCGAATAGCAAGTAGCCGACAGCTGCAAAAAATTATTTTACCTTTTATTTCGATTATCTTAAAATATCACATTTAGGGGTAATATTGTCATCGATTATTTCGTTAATACAAGAAGATTATATAGTCTGTTTCCAGGTCATATTAAAAGATATGAAAGCATCAAATTCCAAAAATTTGATGGTATTTATAGTTTTTAAATTTATCATGCTAGAATCGGCTTAAAAATGTGACAACTAATTATGAAGAGGCTACCGATAAAAATTTTGGAGTATATTTATTTATTTATTTGCGGATAGTAAAAAAAAATGTTATTACAGTAGCGGCGATGTTATACCGCCAATGAGTAAAGTAAAATGAATAAACTTATTAAATTGCTAAATAATTAAAAGAAAGTTGATATAATTATTGCAAGTAATTTATTAATTCTTTCGCACGTTAAT
Source organism: Vandiemenella viatica (assembly GCA_031002005.1). Lineage (NCBI taxonomy): Eukaryota > Metazoa > Arthropoda > Insecta > Orthoptera > Morabidae > Vandiemenella > Vandiemenella viatica. The sequence goes on along the minus strand of JARYHS010013275.1, from coordinate 57,640 downwards.
TTTCATAAAATTACTTGTTATTGGAACTTAAAAAATAGATAACTTCGCTGTTGTAATTTGTCGGAAATGCGTAAAAATAACGCCCTTTGCGCAGAACAGTTAACTGAATGTACCATCACCACAACGCTTAAATGATGGCTTCTGCAGTTTTTAAGACTGGTCTTCGGGAGCCACAAGTCTTGGTGACAAATGTTTGCTTAGATCTGAGAAAATCAAAAGATTTCATGACTTTAACCAAGGCGCAAGGAAATGTAAAAGATCTTCCAAATGAGAACCGACATCTGAAGTTAACATTCTTTTCTATAAATTTGCAATAAAATCTATAAATATTTTGTACTTGCTATGCATTTCAACGTCTAGGTAAAGGAAGGAAATTTTAATCATAAATACACATATTTTTAAGAAATTTAAGTAAAATTGGAAAAATTATATATAATATGCGTCATTCTAATAAAATTTGTAACGAACAATCCTATCAACAAATGACGTTAAAGATGAAAAATATTAGCTTCTGTAAGCCGGAAATTCGACAAGAAACCTGTATTTTACACAAACTTGCGAAAATTACGGTAGAATCCTTGTTGTCACTGTAACATTAAAACTGCCATCACCAATGTTCAAATGTTTACCTTAAACCTTTGCAAAGCACTATTTACAGCTAGTACTTGCACCAGCCACGGTTAGTTTAATGTATAATGAATTTATAATAACGAAGCGAAGAATGGAGGAACGCTGCGTAACGTTACAACATAAACTGTAATTATAAAAAAGTTTAATTCTTCAACTGAAAAATAGATTTACTACAATATTTAAAAAGATGCCATCCATTATCCTAGAGCGTCAAAGACTTCCACTTCCACCATTCCCATTAGTTAACAGTTTGTTCAACCCTTTCTTTCCTTCTGTTATTTTATGTATATAACTGTAACCAATTTTGTACAACGATATTAAAAGCTAAGCCTACACAAAATTTATAATATTAGTGTGTTGCGATTAAGTATTATCGCTATCGAAATTTCATGACTCTCCATGTGATACATTCGGTGATTTTTTTTTTTTTTTTGACTGGTACAAATTTAAGATAAACTTAGAGATTTAGGAAAAAAGTGAACAAATTTTGGAATAACTTTTTCCTGTAGAGACCTTTGATAAGAGTACGATGTTAGTATATTTCCTTCCCCATTTTTTATACAATCGACGATTTTTTTAAATATAAATGAAACAGGAAGATACAGGAAAAACTTTCTAACGCGCAAGCATTTTTATTTTTTAAAAGAAAATATATATAACAAGTTGCAGCAGTACGAGAAATATGAGAAGGTTTCTCAAGGTGAAAATATGAATAGGAAACATGCGCCTATGTGACTTTGCAAAACGGAATAATGATTATATCAATAATTGAACCAAGATTAAGCACTTAAAAGTGAAAATACAGAAAAAATTACGGTGTCAACGAAATTTTGATAAAAAAAACCCGGATTGACTAAATAGAAAATGAAAGCAAAGAGCATTAGTGCAACAGAAATAAAAACAATAGTAATTACCAAAACTGAAACAGTGCAGAACGTGAAAGTAACACAGTTATTTAAGAAGAAAATTACAAACTTTGGGTAAAACAACAATGATATAGAGAATTTATTATCAGTACAGAAAAGACACTTGTTTAACACATTCATCTGGGTATCGGAATGAACTTTCTAGATCAGTATATACGAAAAAGCATATTTTATGGTACCAAAGCTTGGATTTCTGGGAAGATATGACGAAGAAATACAATTATTTTGGATTTAGACTAAAGGCACGGTTTATCAAAGTCAAATGGTAATATAAAATTCTAAATTGTTAGGAAAATTTAAAAAATGCATAATTCATATGTCCGAGAAGAAATAGCTGAAAATAAAATATCTTGGCATAATATTTGATAATAAACTTAATTAGGCAAGGCACATTCGGCCAATCTTTCATTTACTGGAGTGGGTGATGAGAAGATGTACCAGAGAAGCAAGGGAACTGGGTTACAAAACTGGTCAGACCATTGCTCGAATATGGTAGAGTAGTTTGGGACCATCATTATGGGTATCAAATACAGCAGTGGGAGGGCGTGCAAAGAGCAGCTAGATTTGTTTTTAGAAATTATCATAGTATCCATTCAGTAACTGATATGATAAAGGAGCTGGAAAGGGAGTCGTTGAAAGATAGGAGGAAGATCAAGAGGGTGCTGGGAGTGGGCAGGACGTATGTTGGTGATGAGGCATGGAAAAATATTGGTGTAACAATTAGGAGTAGTGCCTAGAAAGGAAAAAAAATGTGAATTATTAATATCACGCCAATGACATTGCATCTGCTTATTTCTTATTCATTTTAACGCGTTTCATTGCATTTTCTGAAGCATCTTCAGCGGTTCTATAGCTTTCATTGTTATCATTTGCACGTATTTAAATACTATTTCCAACATCAGCTTCATTTTGCACAACAAGTATTTCTTTCAAATCTTAATGTTTCTTTTCACTTCACTAGAACTGCAGTATAGTGTTCCGAAGATGACCAGGGCACAAGCATCCATAAGGGAGAATGGAAAATTTTCTTTTGTGGGTAAGGGTGTCAGCGATTGGAATAAATTACCAAGTGATGGATAATTTACATAAACGCTGAAGGAAATTAAAATTCGTAAGTGGTAAAAGTAGATGGGTTGGAGGAATTTAACACTTAAAGTATGTAATATAATAATAAGAAAAGGGTAATTAGACGACTAAGGAAAATGCCACCCGAACATTCGCTCGATCTCAATTAAATGAAATTAAGACGAAGAAAAGAAATCACAGGAGAGTTCAGGAGGAGGATCCTACGCCAGAGTTTGGTTTGGGTGGATGCGGGGAAGTGGCGACGCTGAGCTTTTTAAAATGCGCGGCTCACTTGGTGGGCGCCGGCGCGTTCGGGTAGGGCAGGGCAAGAAGAGCACAAGAGGGTGAGTGGGCGACCCACAACATCTCAAGTCTGCCGTCTCCACGTGTAGCTCAACCACACACAATCAGCTCAGCTGAAGGTCAGATAGCAAGATTTTTATCTCAGGGCGAATTGCAACCAGAAAATTGTATTCAACTGTTACTCACAACTTCATACGCGTGGACTTAGGATTGTATTGCTAGAAATGGATACAGAAGGCTGTAAGGTACTGTTGACAAAAACTTTTAGGTGAACACAGAGTCTGGTTAGCGCACTTCTGCATCTGTACTATAAATTAATTTGTGTCTGTACATGTAATTTATTAACAGATCGTAAACGAACTGATAGCGAGAGAAACAAAGCTTCAGTGACCGATATAACTTCACAGTCTTACACACGCTATCCGTCTGTCACCGTTCGGTTAGTTTTCAAAGTTTTATGACAAAATGTTATTTAACCCGAAAAAAAGTATACTATGTCCTTCATTGTCAAATTTCTTCACGTTCGGTTTAGCCGTGCAAATGTAACAAACAGACAGAGTTACTTTCGCATTTATAATATTAGTTTGGACTGTTTCGTTATCTCTTGAAATTGACGAGGGCGTACATAAATTGTGTCATTATTTCTGAGAAGACAAATTCTAACGCATATAAGCCTACTTAACTACGTCACAGATTCATACGGAATTTTTATAAGAAAAGACAAAACCAAGACATTATATTATAATTGAAAATTCACTCTAAAACTGGCACACAAGATACACGAAAATTTATAGCTATAAAGAATAAATACCACCATTATATGGGCAAAAGCCTAACAATTGTAAGTAATTTTAAAATCAAGTAAAGGAAAGAGATGTCAAAGAAACGGCTTTTGAAGGAATATTCACACGGTCTATGTCAAAAGTAACTATTAAAATCTGAATAGCAAAGCGTTCAGGACGTTCTATTTTCTACACCTATACTTTTCGTGTGTTAACAGCGATAATCAAATTATCTCCGAAGCGCATCCAAAGGTCTTTGAATGGCACGACGCTTTCCTTTTAGATTTCCATGTGGCAAGCTGTTCAAGCAAACTATGTTACCAGGTTTTTAGATCGAAAACGTTTGGTTAATTCGAAGACTTAAGGAGCTTTTAAATATATTTACATATCTAACGTGAGTAATAAGTCTACAGCCCACGCAAGAGAAAGCTACAAGCCTAATAAATATCACAAAAAATGTGAATAAGTTATTTCCAGTATCCTAGTGACAGGATATATTCCGATAACTGCAAGCTGCCAAGATAACCAAAGCCCACGTTTTAAAGAATTACGACTAAACACACAATGGAAAACATGAGTTATTTCTGCGCTGGTAACTACTTGTATTCTTAGTGTTATTATCTATCGTAAATAATAAGATTCCTGGCGCGGCTATTGCGCAGTAATATGCCTTCTGAGCTTGGTTAAAAAACATCGTTGGTTCGTCGCCAAGGAATTTTGGCTAAATAATTCCTTGGCTAAGGACTTTCATTACATACATTCAATGTATTGTTTGGGCTACTGAACCGTCCAGAACAGCAATAAAATATTCATACACTTACTACTAAGGTAAAGAGGAGAGACTTCTGAAATATATACAACACTGATGCAAATAAATACTGACGCGAAATGACAGTTTCCCAGTGATATCAGCATCACTGGAATTAATATTACTACACGGAAAACTGATTCCAAAATTAAAAGTAGAACGTAGCGTCACATCCGACAGGAAAAATATTAATGGAGCAAGAAATTAAAAAAATCGGTAACAAAAGCTCACCAACGCTATGGCAAAACAAAATTATAATTATCAGGGTGGGCAGATTGCTTGTTGAAAACGATCATAGTAAATTAGTAGCAAACAAATTTTAAATTTTTCTTCGGTTTTTTGTTGTTTGTTTTTGTTTGAGAAAGTTGATTTGGCTTACTAAAAAGAATTTTCTAAAACGATCCGTGAGAAAACTCTATGAATCTCATCAACATAAGTCAGAACGCACGAAACTTCGTACTCTCCAGCGTGATTTTCGTCCAAAGATGAGTTTTTGAAACAACAGTTTTTTGAAGTAACCACAAATACGGCCTTGCAAACGATGTAATAGCTATATGTGTTCTTTACCATTTTTGTTTTCTGAGAAAAGAACAGAAAAAAATTCCAATAGCAATAAGTTTTGCAGGGATGATACTCAATATCTTGAGGATAAACATAACTCGCTTTCTAAATTACACCGTGAAACAAACACAAAACACAAAGATATAGGTGCTTACAACTGGCTGAGAAGTAGCAACAACTGGGTGGCGAATAAAGTAGCAAGAAATAAACAGCAATACAACGCTAATTAATTTTCTGGCATCGTTGGCTTAAAAACAAGTAGATTGAACGAAACGCTACTTAGGGAAATCTATGCTCGTGACAAGCGAACACAGGTGAAAGAAATAAATCAGTTGAGACTAAAAAGGGTGAATAAGGCTTTCAACAAACTCTTAGCACATGTTACCTCCCAGAACAGGAAAATTTTGTTATCACGTGACGTTGCGTCACTCTAAGGCCGAGTTGATCCGGAGAAGGTACAACAGTGTTGATGGTTTCTTGAAAGTTTTTCTGACATATTAGGAAATATACCAAGATTTCATTGTTGTAACTAATCGTCTGTTCCACCAGCTGACAGAAATTTTAATTATTGTTACAAGTGTCGATATTAGCGGACATGGGTTTTGATCTCGATTATTTACCAAAGTACGATCTTCTTAGAAAGCCCCATTACGCTGAGAAGTATTTTGTGTATATTGTTATGTAAACTTCGTACAAAAACAATCAGAAGAAGAAGCAGCAATGAATTTCGGATTGCTTGGACTGATAACTGCCTATGACTTTTATTCTAGATGGCGTTTCCACTACACTACCAGCTCTACAAAATTAATAAAAATTGTCGTGAAATATTGATCAGTTCCTTTGTTGTTAATGTTGTTCATGTATCAGCTTCTCTCAGTTACTAAATGTCACAAGAAAGTTACGATAGCAACACAATTTCCACGGCTTAATCGCTGTATGCAAATACCGCATTTCTATATTCTTTACGAAATTTTTCTCGTTGTCCGTGCCGTATATGAACATAACTGCAACCGACAGGAAGAAAACAGGATAGTTAAGACTGATATGATTCCTGTACTGATGACGACACTGTCGAAAAGTGTTTACGGCATAGTATTCTGTGGCAGAAAGTTGTTTTTAGCGGTATCGCCATCTACAATTAGACCCTGAATATATTCATGGCTAACATCAAATGGGATGATTACGTATTCAACGTTGTAGTCTTATAAAACCCCTACCATCAGTCACCAACTCAGTAAACGAGTAACAACAGACTCCCTCGTAAATTTTTATATGGCGAGCCCAGAAATGGAAAAAGACCTCTTGGTGCCACCCTAAAGCATTGCAAAAACCCAGCTTAAAAAGATAATGAAGACCATAAACACAGATCTGAATACCAGGGACTACCTTGAATTAGACCGCGCGCTCTGGCGCAAAACCACCTCCGCGGCTGTCGCACTATTTGAAGAGAAGGAACGAACACGGGCAGTATGATCGACTAACACTACTACTTCTGACACCCACAATTACGTTATTTTTAGGGAACTTTTATCCTGGGGCAGCATTTCAACGTTACCTCAACCCACAGGAAGAAAAACAGGTTGCTATGATGGTGAAGTGGTATTGGAGAAAAGTGCCTGCAGCATAATATTCTGTGTAGAGAGGAATGTTGTTATTTTGGCATCGGGATCTAGAATCAGACCCTACCTACATGCATAGTCAAACAACTATTTGAAATGTACCAGCAGCCCAAGAAGATGGATGCAATGGATTGGTACTCACCCGCTCCTCCTCGCGAATCATCTCGGCGATGCCGGGTTTGATCTCGAGGTCCTCGGGGTGTGCGGCGGGCTGCGTCTGCTGGGGTGGCGGAGGCGGCGGGGGCAGCGGCAGCCCCGGCTCGGGCACCAGGGTGGGCCCCGGCTGCTGCTGCTGCTGCGGGGGCGGCTGCTGCTGCGGCTGCTGCGGCGCCTGCGGAGGCACCGGCTGTGCCTGCGGGGGGAGTGGCATCTCGTCGAGGAGCTCTGCGGCGGCCGCCACGGCGGGGCTGTCGTCCGGGCTGGACGCGGAGCTGCGCTCGCCTGCGGAGGTCCGCCGCCTCTTCTTGGCGGGCTGGGCGCCCATGTGGTGGCGCACGGGGGGCGGCGTGAGGCAGCCGTCCGCCGACAGGTCCCACGGCTTCTTGGCGGCAGCTGCCGCGGCGGCGGCGGCCGCAGCGGCTGCGGCGGCGTGCAGCAGAGAGGCGGGAGTCGGCGGCTGGGGCGTCGCGGGCGGCGACGCGGCGGCCGCCGAGTCCCCGCCGCCGGCCGCACCGCCGTGGTGGTGATGGTGGTGGTGGTGCGGCGGCGTCGGAGCCGGCGACGCGCCGTTGGCCTCCGCGTCGCAGCCGGCGCCGACCCCACCGCCGCCTCCGCCGCTGCCGACGTCGGCGAGCCCGCGTATCTTGAGCGACTCGGCCACCTTGAGCAGGGGGCCTATCTGCTCCTGCGACACGTTGATCTCGCCCTTGTACATGAACTCGACGGCGGCCTTAAGCTCCGGCCACTTGATGTCCTTGAGGATGACGATCGGGTGCTGGCACGGGTTGTCGAAGAAGAGCGCCTGGAAGTAGGGGCTGCACGCAGACAGCACCATCTTGTGCGCCTTGACGCTGTGGCCGTCGCATGCCAGCGTCACGTCTACGAACGACTCGCTCTGTAGGAGCTGGTCGAAGACGTTGGTCAGGTTGCTCTGGTAGTTGTTCCAGCGCAGGCAGAACTGCTGCGGCGCCTGCTGCATCGTGGCGCCGTCTGCTGCCCGGTAACAGAAGCACAGAGATGCCGCCTCAGTGAACGAACGGTAGCAGAGAGTCCGAGAGACAGCGTGATCGCGCGAGCCACTCCACCTCCGCGACGTTCGCGCGCGCGAGACCGACTGCCGGGCCGGCTGCGTGGCGGGGCGCTGAGGCGCCGCTCCCCCCACCACCGGCCGGACACATGGTCGATTCTCGCGCGCGCCAGCGCCGCTCTCCTCGCCCCTCCCTCACGCGACGCCCCCACCACCCACGCGCTCCGCCGCGACCCCTCCCACCCCAACACGCCCACCCCCCCCCACACACCCCTCCACACCGGGGCGCACCGTCATCATTTATTTATATAAAATGTACATGTAATACGGGGGTGTGAAATGAGAGGATGTCTGTCATACATAATGCATGATGATGCTCTGGCCCTATTGATTTATTGATGAAGGGAAGGAAACCGAGGCAAAGGCAGAAACAGAGAAGCGGCACACTGCGAATGCGAACTGGGACAGGGGTGAATATCCCAGGAGACAACTTCAACTATTTCTTAACTTCACGCCTCGTCTCTTGCCCTACCAAACAAATGTTTTCTAAACAGAAAGACTTCGTACAATAGTTTTAATACCAGTTACCAATAACGAAGAAAAACTGTTACAATACTCTTCGGAAACAGAAACGAATTTTCAATGCCACTGACTATACAGCCCTTAGCTCATTCAAATCAAAAACTCAAATTTCGGTTTTAATGCTGTCCTTCAATTCTGCTTGGATTATATGTGTACAATTTACCCTTCGAACGTCCCCACAGATGGACGTCACAAATGAATAGATACATTAAAAAACACACTTATAAGAAATCATACTTATAACATATTTTAATAATGGATATAACTTAACAAAAAAAAAATATAAATCGATACTTACACTGAAATACCTGGATGTAAACTCAACCAACGTGATCGTTGATTCCAGAAAACAAAGAAAATACATAAATAATGCAAAACTTTGACTTTTTCTGCTCTGACAAAATGTAATTCGAAGCCAAAATAATAACATGATTGGAGAAATCATATTTTAAAAAAAATCTGTCTCTGTATTTACTTGTGTACAGCTTAAGTAGGTTAATGGAATTATTAATAGGATTTACAAAGCTAGATGAAGAAGACGAAGAAACAGAAGCGATGGAGTTGATAGGATAGAATTGGTACAGGAAGAATCTTGATGTGAACTTCAGATATTGAGGAGAATGTGCCGAAAGAAGCGGAAAAGCAATAAGATGATAACAGAAGCTATAAAACAGTACACTGCAAATATATGACTGTACTAATGCGGGAAATTATCTTTATGATTTATGACTAACCAACAGCATTAATTACTCGTGTGCTCAAAGCGAAATTTTCTTTCTACGTAGTCAAGTTTTTAGTAAACAGTAAACTGAGTAGGTAAGTTTTTTGATCAACAATAGCAATCGTCAACACAAATGTATTATTGTCACAAACAAAAGGCATAGACCTTTCCATCACAGAAAGTAAAAACCAATAACAATAAAGAGCAAAATAAAAAAAATAAAAAAACAAGAATACTAAATTGCATAACGTCAATAGTTGACGACAGAAATTAGACGCAAAAGAGGGGTAATTTAATTTAATTGCAATGGAGCACACGCTCAGATGCCAATTTCCCTACACACCCATCATGCCCCCTCTTCTTCACCTTCCTACATTTGCCCTCTACAAATTTCAAGTTTAAATTCTTTCAATGTTTTTGGTAAATTATTCATCATTTCTCATGCTGTAACTGAACTGTTAACTGACTACTACCTCGATCTCAGCGTATTTTTTTCATTTTTATTTTTTAGTTTCAGATAACTTGTTATTCAGTGCATCACACATGGTTAGCTCAAAACAGGAATAAACTTAGCAATTGATGGATTTTAAAAATTGAAAAGATTGTGTTTATTACGTAATTAATGTGTTGACATAGAAAGTTTACAAATTTGCAGGGTACCTCAGGCAGAGTCCGATAAACAAAATAGCTCAAGGAACTAATATTCATATTCATCTGCTGTAACTCAATCTGTATGTCTACTTACTTCGGAATACAGGTAGAACAGCTTGTTCGCGTTTTTTGACAGCTCTCGCACTTCATGATAGTATGAGAAAAATGAACTGAATTAACAGCTGCAAGGGCCGAATGCGTCGTTTTTCCTGTTTCAGCTGTTTTAACTCCCTCGAAATACATGTAGTGAGGGCGTGAGATTACTACTGATGACTTCGACGTCGAAGAGGCGTCGAGCACTAACCAAAGTACACCTATAGACATCGGATTAATATTACATATCCTCGTGTTTATTACCGCGTAGTTTTGTTACCTAACCAAACTCGTGGGAGGAGCCACTCTTTCTAGTCACAATTGTGGACACCTGAACGTTGGACATTAATTAACAAATTTCCGAGAAAAATTTTACTTAAAATATTATAATTTAAATTAGACACACTCAGGGGCTGATCCAGGAGGGGGGCTAAGGGGCTCAAGTCCCCCCCCCCCAAAAGCATCTAGGTCACCCCAGACGACAATGTAATTTTGGGGACGACTTTTTTTTTTTTAGCTCTACTGTTCATATAAGGGCGGCAATGTTGACATGAGAGTTTCTGTCGTTGACCCCCCTATCCCATAAAGCCTACCCTCGCTCAAAGTCAAGCTCCCCCTCCCCCAAACCAAAATCCTGGATCCGCCCCTGGATTATGGCTTATATCAACAATACACAGATTCGTTTCTGCAAATGTTGGTACTGGGAACTAACTGGCGATTAGAACTGGTAATACCATAAATATTCATAATTGTTTAAGGAACCAACTTGACAAAATTAAAGTGTATACCGCACAGTAAACATAAGAAACTTCCTTATCATATTAGCAGACTACGTATTAGTCAATCGAAAGACTAGTCATGAATGAGAATAAAGAAAATAGTGAAATATATGCAGAAGAGAATTCTCAGCTGACTAAAAAAGGGGGTACCTCGAAATACTAATTCTTGTTGTCAAGATTTGTCAATAGATAATACGCCTGCAAGTATTAAATAGGATTTGGGTGCACGTCTGATAAAGAGATGACTATGACCACAAGCTGGCAACCGATATCAGGGATAAAGGAGTTTGAAAATTTGGTTTAGTAACTTTTTTTCACTTATGGCTTTACGCCTCATCGACGTCGAGGTTATTAGAGGCGGGATGGAACTGGGGACAAGGAACGGGAAGGAATTTGGCCATGGCCCTTTTGAAGGAAGCATCCCAGCATTCGCCTGGAGTGGAGTGGGTAAACCATGGAAAACCCAAATCTGGATTCCCGGACGGGGACTAGAACCGGTGTCCTCCCGAATGCGAGGCCAAAGCGCTAACCGCTCACCCACCACGCTCAATGGTTTTGTAACTCAGGGAAGTCAGGGTTTGGGATGAATTACCTAGGATAGAGCTGAATAGTTTATAAAAACACTGAAAGTATTTAAAATTCCTAAATAGCAAATGTAGGTGGGTTAAGAAAGTACACTTAAAAAATTGAATACAAGCGTTAGTAATAATAATAATAATAATAATAATAACAACGCATCTCTATGGAAATTAAAGAAATAGAGGAAAAGGAAAGGAAAATCTGGCGACTGTTAAAAATTGAAAAAGGAGTGTTTAGGCACCGGAGGAATAAAGATCTAAGCAAGGAAGAGGATGTTAGAACAAAAGAGAATCAAACTTTTTGGTAAAATAATGAGAATGGATAACAACAGATTTACGAAAAGAATTTTCAACCACATCTACAAGAGTAAGAGCGGAAATCAGTAGATTTACTAGGAGTAAAGAAAGATTTGACACAGATCGAAAAAACAGAAGATATAATAAAAGAGAGAGCAACTTTCAGAAGATTTATACAAAATTCCACGGCTTTCCAGGGGAAGGAGAAGAGAAAGCGTAATGGACCCAAAATTCAAGGAAGCAGCAAAGTGAAAGAAGAAGAACTATTAGAAGTCAAGAAAAGAAGCATCAAGTTGAATGCGCAGGATTACTTTTCGTGGTCCTTAGATGGCGAAAATCGAAGAGAAGAAGAAAACAGAATAATAGGTATGTAAGAAAATTGCCACTCCATGCTCTTCGTTGCAATTAAATTAAAAAAAAAAATAAAAAAAGTATGGAAGCACGTTTCCTGGGGCCACTAGCAGGATGGAAGCGAAGCCCTTGAACAAGGGAATTTAAAGGGTTCCTCAAAACTATATATAACAGGCAAACAACACTATAGAGAGAATCACTGCCCTCAGAATTTCAAATTTATAACGTCGAAGCCACACGGTGCGTTTCGTAATTAAAAGTTCAAGGTTGATGATTTTTCCAGGAAGCGAGCTACACTATTCTTAAACTAACTGCACGATCACGTTTCGTGATAGAACATACTTAAAAAACAAGCGCCGTCCGTAGAGGGGTTTGGGAGCACACCAGGAAATCATGCTGGAAATTTCATTTGCGAGCTTCCCTCCCCCGTCCGCCGCGTTAGCCCGAGAATGGAACCGACCCATGCAATTTTAACGAGTTCTGCTGTATATTTAATTATTGTAATATTTATAAAAGCCCGCACGGTGAAGTTTGAGAGGAGGGTGCCCGCGGAGCAGAAGAACGGAACAAGGAAAGGGGTTCACGAGGGGAAGAGTCGTCAAGTAGGGGGAAGAAAGAGGGGTAGGGGTGAGGGCGGAGGGGAGACAGCTGGCCGGAGGGGAAGCGCCGTCTTGCCACGTGCTGCCGGAAAAAGCGCGACGCGCCCACGTGCTAGCACTTCCACAAATCCACTCCGCACAGCTCACGACACAATGCGTCAAACGGCCTCTGGACCACTGTGTAGATTAAGGCAGCTTTGTACTGTTCACATTTCGAAAATCACTCTAGATCAGTGTTTCTCAAAGTGGGGTACCCATAGGGGCTCTCCAGTTGATCGTAGCGGGTTAAAAAAAAGAGAGGGGGGGGGGGGGGTTCGCAGCGCCTGGGAAAATTTTAATAGGGGTACGTGGAGCCTAAGAGTTTGGGAAACACTGCTCTAGATGAGTGAATCGCAGTGAAAGCGAAGGTGAATTCATTTTTCGTTTAAAGCGGGTTTACACGGTTCGCTTTTCGTAATCAGTCCGGATTAATTAAACGCAGTGGAAGAAAAGGGAGCCGTGTAAACGGCGAATCTTCCAATGTGATCATCCAAGATGACGGATGAAAAAAAGTTGACTCGGGTTCAACTTTTCGATCACTTTCGGTGTTTCACTCGGATGAATCATCAAGAGCGATGCTTGTAAACAGTCAAAATATCGAAGTGAAACCTCTTCCTCGAACAGTCGGAATTGTTTGTTTCAGATTGTTGTTTCCAACCATTTTTTTTTTTTTGCTGTTATCAATGTTTCGACTGCTTTGATGTAATCCTCCATCCCTTCCTATCTTCATGTATAAATATCCCTTATAACCCACGTCCTCAATTAACTGTTTCATATATTCTAATCTCTGTCTTCCTCTACAGTTCTTACCTTCCACTGTTCCTGCCACTAACAAATTAACCAATCCTGCATGTCTCAAAATATGACTTACCAGCCTGTCTTCTTTTCCATAAACTTCTTTCCTCACCCATCATTTCCACAACTCGTTCCTTTCGTACTTTGTCTCTCCACTTAATTTTCACCATTCTTCTGTAGCACCACATTTCAAATGCTTCAATTTCGTGGTATTCCTAAAGTCCATGTTTCGCTACCATAAAGTGCTGTGCTCCACACATAATGGTTTTTACATGTAAAGAAGAATCATGATTACAAAATTGAATCTGCCACTTTCGACAATACAAGACATCATGTGCAAAATTAAAGCTCTCCGAGCCTCGTGTTCTACCGAATTAACTTAAGTTTGAAAACCGGACAAATGTGATGTAAATTGTGCTTCTAGGTAAAGTGAATATGTTTCAATTTAGTTACCAGTTGCTAGAAACCAGAGAGTAGTTTTTAGCTTCAGTTTACCTGGAACGTATTTTCTCATTAGTGTCCTGTTTTGTAATTAGTGGTAAGTTTTTTGATAACAAATCTTTGTGATTCACACATGCGAAGATGATACCCAATCTACCACGCCGCAAGATCGAATTTCTCGTCCCCCAACTTCACTTTTTTCAATTAACTTTCTTCTAGATTTAACTTTTAATTCCTAAGGAGAGGTTACTGAAAATTACATCCACTCCAACAAGCACAAATTTGTGTGTTGTCATCTTGAAGTGAAATGAATAGTTCATTTATGATGATACGTGTAAACGAAACACGAAGTCATTTTCACTGCGAGTGATTCATCCTGAGTGATAACGAAAAGTGAACAGTGTAAACCTGCCTTGGGGCAGGTTTAGACTGTTCACTTTTCGTAAATCAATCCAGATGAATCACTTGCAGTGAAAGAAAAATGAACTGCATAAACAGCGAATATTCCAAAGTGATCATCCAAGATGACGTATGAAGGAAGTTGGCTCAGTTTCAACATAAACTCTGACAACAAGTTTTTTATGTGTGAATTTTTGTACTTCAATACATCTTCATTCACCAACTATTCTTCTTCTTAGTACCACAAGAAAGATAAGAGGCAGCTGCTTCAACGTCTTGATCGCTAAACATTTCAGAGCGAACTAACGTATTGTGCAATAATGTATCCGATTTCATTGAGATGTCTAGGGATCATTTATATTGCACCATATCACTGCACTAGAAATTATATCAGTCTACGTTAATAGTTTACCATCAACTTCAAAATAATTTCCGAAAGACTTGACACACCGCATGCAGGATTTGTTATAGATAATTAAGGGCTAAAGTGATTAGTTATTTTCGGAAAGTTCCTGAGAGGTACTTAACTTCCCAGTGTACTGCCAAACCAACAGTTCTGAAAACCACAGCACAAGCGCTGGGTTTCTCCAATGTCGAGTATGCATGCCCAGTATGATCTAGATCAGCTCATTCTGGGAAAGAGGATATAAGCCTCAATGTGACATTCAGGCCAGTTAAAGAATGTATGAAATGTTGTCCATAACCTCTATAGAGCAGCTGCATTCATAAGACCTGCCTCCTGTAGGAATACAACCGAATATACGGGGAGGTTCTAATGAACGCCACCCTCCTCATGTAGTTGTAAATTCTGGAGAGAGTCTAAAATCACGAAGAAGGTTTGTAAACACTCCACTGGAAGAACCACCACCCGACTAATATTAAGCTGGAAGGTATAAAGACCGCATTAGGACAGGTGTTACTCCGTTAAAAACCAACTTATCAAGATGGGATCTTAAAAATGAAGATGATTTAGACTGGGACTGCGGAACAGCACAAACTATGGAACACCTGCTGGTCTATCGTACCACCTGTACTCGTGATGACCCATAGACTCACAAGAAAGAAGCACTTGTAGCTCAATGCTGGGATGAAAAACTTCAAGTTCGAGACATAAAAAAGTAAGTACGTCACAGAGATCAAATACGAGATAATCTTTACGAAGGATTTGTTCCATCGCCGGTTTTAATAGCAACTTCATAAATCCCGTTAACTCCCTAGATATCGGTTACTTCCCAGTTTTGAGTGTAATGTGCCAAACTGTTTCAAACAAAGTACATACAAAATAACGCATCAGTCAACAGTCAGTGAAATGTTTAACTTCAACAAAGGAATCCTTTTCTCTACATCCCAATTATTGAGAACAATTAATAGAAACGTACAGTAATGCTCTCAAGATGCGAATTCTTTGTAGAACAGCAAAGATTTATGCTTTCAGCGGCACTGAAGACAACTATAAACAAAGTTTTACTAAAAGTAATCTTTCGTAACTGAATCAGCCAGTTCATGTGAAACTCCAATGCCACAAAACAGGCTTCGATGTTACCTCCCAATTCACATTAACATCGACTAGATTCTTTCCACAAATAATGGCCACAGGTATTACATTCGACTACGTAAGAAGGTATGAATTCTGAAACTTAGCAAAGATGATGCTCTATCCTTAAACTGAGAGGTGTTAACGAGCAAGATATTTTATTGCATGAAAACTATTTTGCACAAGGCAACCAGATAAGTACAATCTGACAAAGGTCAAGGCTTCGTCCAAACTGCAGATTCAAGTATCCGTTATTTGTTTTTATTCTCCGCTCCATATGACGTATTATGTGGGACAATGTGTAATAAATTATAAGTAAATGGGCCACATTTTCCCGGTGTTTCAAAAATTCTGCTTTCTTCATAACAGTAGGGTTGTCATCGACGGAATCTACTCTGCACCTGAGATATCATGATTCTACGACTCAATTCTGGCTGGAAAGCCGCGAAGATTATGTCAATCCACAAGTGTAAGGGCACTGAAATATGACAAACACATGCATTTAATAACGAATGCACGAACAAAGAAGACATTCTATTATGAAATTACATATAAAATCTCTAACGATAACGGAATCACAATTCAGAGCTACAACAATATTTATTGTAGCTTGTTAGTCAGCAAATCGAGTGTACGTTTATCGCTTGTCACAGCACTTCCCGAGTCTAAACTTCGTCTGACTTTGAGGGAACGTCCATAAACTACGTGGCTCCATTTTGAATCCCCCTCCCCCCACGTAGCCTGACGCGGCATTTGCTCGGACCCCCAACCCCCTCCCGCTTGTGCAATGTAGCATTTTCGTTATTAATTCTAGAAGACATTTTGTGCTTTATAAATATAAATATTCGGAATGAAATGGTGCTACTAGCCATTCATGCAAATGAGCAATTATTGGAAAAACCTATTTCTCAGTTACGGCGAGGTATCCTTTTCTAACTGAGATGTTATTAAATATCCTCCTCGTTTCATTAATCATTTTTTATTAATTGATATAACAGAACAATTTATAAGTGCCGCGTAAAAACAAAAAACACTAAGAAGAGCTGGATTTCTTGTTTTAATTTTCTTCAGTTCTGTTATCTTTCATTTTACATTAACGTGTAATTATTCTGTTAAAGTTGCATCTCTTTTGATATTGAATAAAATTTTCTCGGGTAACTAGCCGAGTTAGTCTATCAAATACGGCGTGACAAGTGACAGTCACTTCAAACGTCGTATTTGATAGACAGACTAACTCGCTTAGTTACACGAGAAAATTTTATTCATTTACAACGCCGAGAAAACCTCCAGGCTTTTGATATTGAAAACGCAATGAAATATGTTTCCGATAAGCCTTTTAAATTTTTTTGTAGAACACTATTTCACACCACCATTTGAACTTTAAATAACATTTTAGCTATCTTAAAGATACACAGAAATTGACTTAAAACAACAAAATTAGAATTATTTTATGAACGAACAGTTTGGTCACATGCGGGCGGGGCGAATCAAAACAATACGAACTGACTCCTGTGCAGTATCTGTAAACGAATTGAGTTTATATAAGAGAGGAGAGGATTTCTTGGAAAAACTAGCTGAATCTGAGTCAGGCTACCGCGTAATACGCCGTCGTGTATATAGGGTATCTAAAATACGGAGATAATTAAATGACGAAAATAGATATCCACATGCCGTTATGTATTCTGTACCCCGTTTTAACTGTGACTAATAAAAGAATGAAAAGCTACGTAATCCCCTCCCCCACGTAGCCCGGCGTAGCTTTTCACCTAACCCCTCCTCACGTAGTTTATGGACGCTCCCTAACTACGTGGCAGTGGAATTGCAGTGTTGCTCACCTTTGCCGCTGCTCAGCCTAACTTGGTAATCCTAGAGTGTAAAGGGGACTTGGGATATTACGAGCATCCGAACCACATTGCGCCCTAGATTACGTACATAACCAAGCTTCACGCACAGAGGCCGTGGAAAGGGGATTCGAGCCGAGTTCGTCTGATCCGCAGCCAAACAACACAACCACTCAGCCTTCAGTCCGCTGAGAGTCACTACATGAGACAAGGAAAGCTGATGGTGCATAGCTCAATATGCAGAGCTGCTTGCTCTGCTAATCCGGTCTATTCCTTCTTCTTATTTTCTTCTTCACCATTTTTTGCAGCACTAGGAATCGGCTGCCTTTGATGAGTTTTACTCACCACTGACAAGGTCATATTTGGAGCTTTTGGCTTTACGGCCGCATGCATGTCCTTGCTGACGCCAGGTCGTATACTAGGTACGGATGAAGTAATTGAAGTGTTGGCATCCGTATGCGAAACGAGTAACTATGTTCCGTGTGTGATTAGTGTATTTTTTGTTTGTGGAACGTGTAGTTACTGAGGCGGAGATTGGGGATTCTCCCGGCAATTCGCCTTTATGGCTGCGGAAAATCGCCTAAAAACTACACTCAGGACAGCTAATCCGGCTTACTCCTCGCGATTAAGATTTACATTTCACTATCGGTCACTATAGCAACGATAGGAAGTGCACTTGTTTAAATTCAAACTGCAGTAGTTTTTATCGATCAATAGTTACCGACAGTATTACTTCAATGATTACATAAAATCCTAAGTCAGAAAGTAGGTGTGCAGATTAAAGGAATATAAAACTAACTTATTACACAACCCAAAGATTGTTTGGATCCTCCAGAAGGAGGCATACTATGCCATTCTGTTAAAGAGGTAGTGTAATATTATCACTAAACCTCCCAATCATTTTTAAATCATTAATTTGATAGCAATATTATTATCAATATTGAATTATGTAGCATTTATTAATTTTATTAATTGTAAATATCCTGAATAACTGTATTAATTTTTGTAACTTTATCTGTGATATTGTTGGGTTTCCACACTCTGTAGTCTGTTTAGTAACCGGGTATCATAGTATATTATATTATATTTAGGTAACAATCATCGACGCCGGCCAGCACTGCTGTGCGAGCCGCGATTGTTGGTTGGGTGCCTACATCGTAGCAGAGCAGGTTGCGAGGCAGTCGGTGTGTCATGCCGCTTGGAAGTGGTTGTATGCCGCGATCACACCCTATTTATACACAAGCCAAAATAGCTTCTCAAATGTACGGGAAACTTGTATCGATGTAACATAAGTTTCTTAGAAGATGTGTGAATTATTATTATTATTATTTTTTATCTGCTTAACGTCTCTCTAACAGCGAGGTCTTCAGAGACGGGAAAGGATGGGGGGCAAGGAATGGGAAGGAATTTGGCCATAGCCTTTTGAAGGAAGCATCCCGGCATTTGCCTGGAGTGATTTGGGAAACCATGGAAAACCCAAATCTGGATTCCCGGACGGGGATTCGAACCGCCGTCCTCCCGAATGCGAGGCCAGAACGCTAGCCGTTACACCACCACGCTCGGTGTGTGAATTAAAGTTGTGCTAGTTAAATTCATTAATATTTCTACAAGAATAGCGAGTTTTGCATTTCCAGACTACGTAAAATACCACTAAATTTGTTTATCCGAGATAACGGCTTGCATGTGTTGAAAGAGGGGAATTTAGGCGGATCTCCTCTAATTAATATGCCGTCATCCAATGTCAATATAGCTTGGATATGGCTACCACTTCAGGATAAACTCACATTTAACCACCTTGCCAGGATAACTGGGAGCTCGCACTAGGACGGCAAGATCCTCTCCTCTGGGATCCACAGCGGAACGTCGATGGAACACTTTCAAAATTCCTGGCCCCCACTGAGATTTGAAGTCGGGACCGGACCCCGAACTTTTGAAAGCAAGCGCTTTAACCACACCGCTCTAAAGGAATATTATGAATTTTTATTCCTGGAGGAAGCAGCAATTTTTAAGTAGGCCTACTTCTTAACTCCATAGTTACGGCAATACTGACACATAACTGAAAACAATACAGACGATGGAAATCATCTTATTTCCAACTGAACGGACGGGAGAAGAAGACACTAGTTTGCGATATCACATCCCAAGCGATAGTAAAGATACGGAAAAGCTGAAAAACAATTCAGTGTTACTTGGGGAACTACAATGAGATGTTGGAGGTAAATTGTAAACCGTACTGTTTTAAACGTGGTATTTCATTTCAATGAGCTCAGAACTTCCCAGCACGTTCGAACATGAACGAAAACCGTGACCTTTAGATGTGCGATGTCTTAATGCTATTGTTTATTTCCCACTGAAATTCCTGGGAATTTTACGCAAATATTCAAATGCCATCAGCATTAACAGTATATATACATCAGAGAAGGGGGGCGGGGAGAAGAGATTGATACAGAAGTAAATATCTGTGTGTTCTAGAAGCATTTGCGTTACCACCGAAGGGTAAAGGATGAACTCTCATTTTCGAGAACACGCCGACCGTTAAACACAACTCTACTGCTACACAAACACAGAACATGGGGTACGACGGTGCTATGACAAACAAGATCTGAGGCTAGACCACAAAAGGCGACGCCACTAACGATTTAGAAAATACCAAAAAGCTGGTGATATCGCAGTTTTAGATACAAATACAGCCTGCTTATCATATTTCATACATTTATCTATCGCTAGCCGTTTCTCGCAATTTCGTTCACATGGACATTCATTGTACAGAATTATCTAAAATCCATTATGTTAAGACAAAGCCAGCAAGGAGAAAAAAAAAATCATTCCTGCAAATAATACGATGCCCCTCACACGCTGAAATCGCGATAAACATTTCGTAACTTATCTTCAAAATTGATACTTATTTCTCACATTTTCGATGTTTCATAAAAATAAAATATAGGCCTACCTTATTCCATTTTCGGCATCATGTTTGAAAACGTATAAAAATTCTACCCGTAATTTTCCCGGGAATCGCACTAAACGCAAAATGGACATTAAATCCTAGTACAATCCCTTGGTCAACGGTACACAACGATCAGGATACGTAATATCCTGGCTGAATCTACCCTACTGTACGGCAGCGAGGCCTGGACACTCAGCAAAAGGGACGAACGGAGACTACTGAACGACGAGAAGAACAGCTGGTTACACAGAAAGGAACCAGATGACATCCTTAAGGAACTCAAAGTTAAACCGGTTCTCCAAACTGTGCAAAACTACACAACATGTTGGAGACCATGTACTAGAAGATAAAGGCGGACCGGATCACACAAAAAATCCTCAAATACCATCCCAGAGGCAGGAGAGATGAAGGAAGACCACCAAGAAGATGGATCGAGACCGCAACTGGCCACCAGGCCTAACACTGAATAGGAAAAAGAACAAGAATTTCCCAGTGCTTTTATCTTAATTTTCTGGCGTTTAGCTATCACCTCAAAATGAAACACACCAGTTTTATTACCGGTACCAGAGTCTGTACATTATTTAATACGTCATCAAAATCCGAAAAGTAGCTATTGCGTGAACCCAGTTCAACCAGATAGATAGAACTTTTAATAGCGATTGAGCCCTTCTCTATAGCTTTTGTATAGTGACTGAGTGAAACTTATTTTTTGAAAATATCTTAAAGCTACAGGATTTTTTCCTCAGTTACAGTATTATATTATTTATAGATGAAAGCACACATCACTGTACAGAATTATTTACGTTCAAAGTCCCATACAAACGTCTTAGGGAAAGTCGCGCGAAGAACATAAAGTGTTTTTTCACTCACCCAGCAGAAGCGAGTCACAGCAAGCCGGGGGTGCGCGCACATCGGGGGACAACCCCGTACTGACCTGCGCGTCCCCTGTGGAGACACCTAAACGGGTTTCTACCCCTTCTCTGTATCCATACGGCGACTCGGCACTCAAACGCTAACAGTGATATACTTTTCTGTAACGTTTTAGAATTAAAACCCTGTAACGATATACCGTAGCGGTTTGGTGGCTCAGTGGATAAGGGATTGATTGAAGCGTTAGAGGAGAGCCACTCGATTCGTCCATGCTTGCTACAACCTTTACGAAAGCGTCACAGTATTAATACATGGATTAGGCTGGAATTGTCTGGCAGACAGACGCAGTCGGTTTCGTCTGAATTTGTCGGCGAATAGGTATGCGAAATTCTTCTTTCAATTACGAGCGCAATGAAATAGTTCATCCACCAACCTATTTAGGTCGTGCTGACAGGAGAGATAAGATTAGAGAAATAAGATGCCGTACTGATATGTTCTTTCTTTCCTCGAGCTATTCGAGATTGGAATGTCCAGAGTTAGTTTTGGTGCAAAGTACCCTCTGCCAACGACAATTCTTGTGAATTGCAGAGTATGGATGCACATGTAGGTTTCTGAACCATATTTTGGTTATTTAAAAGCATGCATTTTAATTTATTATACCTTTCATAACCAGTACGTTAAAAAATTTCTACAACTGCCAAATGACTTCAGAAACACAAGCAGTGACATGAGGTGGGTACTGTATTAGGATAAAATTTATTTTTCCTTCCAGTCAGCGACAGTGAGTACATAAAAGAAAAATGTGATAAAGTGAAAGAGGCAAATGAACCGCCCGGCAAGTGGTACACGACACATTGTTAAAATTACCTCGGCAACAACAGGTATTAAGAAGTCGGAATTTAGCCGTGTTAGATTGTCCTCCGGCTTCAGTGATGGCATTGACAGCAGTGTCATATCGTCTTTGCCATTTGCTGTTTCTTTCACAACTGATTAACGATTTTGTGTTGCGTAATGATATCGATTTTTAAAAAAATAAAAAATTATTTGGTAGCTGTAATATAACTGTTTACTTAATAAATAAAATCTCCTCGAGCTTTCAGCCATGTAATGTCACAACTGAGGGAGGTTTCAAGGGCGTCTAACTCTGCCTATATTTTAAACCTTTGGTAAACGCCCTCAAAACTTCCCATTGGTTGAAAATGAGGGCAGAGTTGGACGCGCCGAAACGTCCCGTAATTGCGACAATTATACGCCGAGAATTTATTTATTTACAACCCAACGAAAAGCTTCGTTGTTACATAACTGTCATCATATATAGTATTTCTATAGGGTATTTTTTTTTGTCACAAGTGATTATCTCCCTTCATATTTATCCGAAATCGATAAATCAGGTATCATTTTAAATTAAGGAATCCGCTTTGATCATATCATATTTTAAGAAAGTATTTTTTTTTCAAATTCGACTGTAAAGGGCAAAAATATCAAAATGTCTAAAATGCTCCTTTTTGTGTCACGAGCCATTTATTTTCCTGGGTACCAAACCGAATTCTATAAATGAAGTATCATTTTAAAGATTAAGATCTCCGCTTTTGTCAAATCATATTTTAAGAAAGAAATTTTTCGGAATTCGACCATTGAAAGGCAAAAGTTTAATTTTTTTCCATAACGTAATTTTTGTCAGGAGCCATTTCTCTCCCTTGATATTTAAGCGAAATAGATAAATGAAGTATCATTTTAAAGATTAAGATCTCTGCTTTGGTCACATCATATTTTAATAAATGAATTTTTCGAATTTGACCCATAAAGGGCAAAAGTGGTTTTTTTTTTTGTCACGAGCCATTTATGTTCCTTGATACCTAACCGAAATGGATCGTTTAAAAGATTAAGGTCTCCGCTATGGCAACATTATAAATTAAAAACGATGTTTCAGAATTTGACACTTAAAGAACAAAAGTAATAACAGTGAAACTCGCGCGTATGAGATAGTTCAGAGCCAAGCCGCTAGATAGTAGCTGCACATATCACAGAGATATTTATAAACTGCTTCACTGGCGTCGACTTGTGTTACGTTTATACAGGGCGTTCGCCGGAAAACGCTACCCTCCCAGTCTGTTGCCGTCGGCAACTTGCTCGGTCAGTCGTGCCAGCAGTTTCCGCAACACGGCGCCGTGAATCACCGCACTGTTTAACACCTCCGCTGCCCCAACAGTGCAGTGCAGTGACCTTTACATTGTTAAGAACGGTTTCTTTGCATTGTAGATAGTTTGTGACTTCAGTCTCTTATTAATCAGTGTTGTGAATAAACGTTTCTTTGCGGTTTGGCTGGTTTGGGGCTTCATACTCTTATTAATCTGTACCGTGTTTGAGTGTGAGTAAAATTATGGTACGTTACAGTTTGCAACAAAGAATATTTCTCTACGATACATATGTGAAGAAGTCGTTTAAAAAGTGTCGCAGTAAATTTCGTCGCGAATTTCCTGGCGCTTTACTGCCAGCTAAATCAACAATTCTGCGTCTGGTTAAAAAAGTAAGAGAAATGGGTTCATTTTTTAACAAAAAGAGACTGTCGGTCAACCGTATTCTCACAGAGGAGAAAATTGACGATATCGCTTTTCGACTAGAACAGTCACCCAAAAAATCATTAAGTCAGTTAGGGCAGCGTGTGTCTCGAAATATGTTCAGAAGATGTGAAATGTGCATTACACAAGAGGGTCAACACTTCCAGCATCTTTTATAAGGTAAGCTAATGAATTACGTCACATTTAAATGCTTAGCACACAAGTTTATGAAGTTTATGAAGCGTAATTATTATGAAATAGTCCGCGGCCGACGGTCGAACAATGCCGGAAACTGACCGCTCGCTCGCCGGGAGCAGTTTCTTCCTTGTAGCGCTAACAGTGGGTTGCGTTTCCCGGCGAACGCCCTGTATTACACTACACAAATAAACAATTGATACAAGCGAGGCGGTTCTTCTTTCATCCTGTTACGAACCACCAACATTACTATTCATTGTATTCGCGAAATTTTCCTATGTGTCATCTAGTTTATTAAAGTGAAAGTGGTATACAACGCGCAAAAGAAACCTACTACATGGCAAGCATATAAACAGCAGTCTCACTATAGCTCCACCTGTACAAATTCATAGCGCCATTGTCTATTTAATTCACTGTCTTATTAAACTTAACAACATAACTATTTATTACATTAGGCCCGGTGTTGCGACTGGAATTAAACGGCCCCGTGTGCCGGAAGCAAGCAGTTAGGCCGCTTTTCAAACACAGTAAAGCGCGGTATCAGTGCAGCGGTTATCTTGGCCTATCGAGAGAACACAATTTGAATACCGCCAAGTGCGGCCCTGATTTACAGCTTCCTGCCGACTATCGACAACGACCAGGTTCCGTCACAATGATGGACTGACAACGCCAGAAAGAAGACAATACAGTAGGACTGCTGCGCTGGCGCACCCAAACACGTCTTCAACTAGTGTTCACAAAACGAGCTAGGTTCAGCAAGACAAAACTGCGGTAGAAACAGCTACTCCTATTACGGATTACATCGTATTTAAAATTATATCCTGCAGGATTTTCATATAAAAGAAAGGGGTCAAAATATACAGGGTATCCAGGAATGAAAGGATAATCCTGGAACCACAGATAGGTCACATCATGTCCTACTAGACGACAAAATCTTATTTCAGAAAAAGTCTCACCATTTTTGAAATAATGATTTTTTAATTTTTTTTTTTTTCGAAACATATCACTTTGTTCAGTTTATTCCATACCATTTTTACAAATTAAGACTTTTTGACCCCGTTTTTTTTTTAATTTACTCAAGGATGTTTGAGTCATCTAAAGCAATGTTTTTTTTTTCATAAAACGTTTAAAAAACCATTTAATAATCACTTTTTCAATAATTATCATCATTTCTTTACTAAATGTTTAAAATACACAATGGTCTCTTTAGCAGATTGAACTATCATAAAACAATCATTTTAAAAGAAGTATAAAATAATTATACCATTTAAGATTTTTTATAAGTGCTTTTTTAACGTTTTAAGGAAAA
Organism: Vandiemenella viatica; assembly: GCA_031002005.1. Lineage (NCBI taxonomy): Eukaryota > Metazoa > Arthropoda > Insecta > Orthoptera > Morabidae > Vandiemenella > Vandiemenella viatica. The sequence goes on along the minus strand of JARYHS010013275.1, from coordinate 32,181 downwards.
AAGAACATTGTTTTGGATGACTCAAATATCTTTGAGTAAATTAAAAAAAAGGTTCAAAAAGTCTTAATTTGTAGAAATGGCGTAGAATATACTGAACGAAGTCCAAAGACACATGTTTCGAAAAAAATATTAAAAATACCAATGGTGAGACTTTTAATATAGTAAAATTTTGTCATATAGTACGAAATGATTTGACATATCTGCGGTTGCAGGCTTATCTTTTCACTCCTGGACACGGCAGCGTATGATGTCTAGACGTTTAGAGACAGTTAAGTGTAGAACTAAGGCATGGTAAAGGTTACGGCGTTCTTGCCGCTTCCCGCACCATTCACGGAGATAGAGCTGCGCATTCCCGTTACAACCTTTTCCAGCACTATAAGGGATATGACGGGGTCAGCGCCACGCTCCGGCCGTTCTTTACCTTCCCGCGGAGTTTCCTCCTCGGTACTAATTGGATAGCAGGCTGAGTAGGCCTGGGGAGACATATCGGACGTTCAGCTTCGAAGAAAAATCTTTGGCTTCATCGGGGATCGAATCCAGGCCGTCCGGAGCGTAGTCAGACGCTGTACCAATCGAGCTACGCTGCCGCCCTAGAACTAAAGATTAAAAAAAAAAAAAAACGCTTGAAAATAAGGACATGACCTGTGGTTAAAGAGGTAATTTTTATACCATTTTTGGGAACGTGAAATTTGTCCCTAGTATCAACAATATACTGTTTTTGCACTAGTCATACTAAAAACTGTTTAATAACATGGTATAAGCGAGAGACTGTTGCAAGAGCTGCACACATTCAGATGGAAATATAATTTTACGAAGAATAATCGTCATACTAAGGGTGTAAATAAAACTGTTTGTTCTAACACAATAAAATAGAATACAACTATCAGGGAAAAGAGTAGTAGCAGATAAGATACTGATCATTGCAGAAAGAAGAGAAAAAGGAAGATGTGAAACTGATTTAGTTGAACAGTTGCTGAAAAGAAAGTCAAACGATCCATCCTATGTGAAAAGTTGACGTCGTAATCTTTCAAATCGGAACGTTGTTCAAGGTTTTTTTTTTTTTGCAAGGTATCCGAGAGTATGAGATAAATAAAAATAATTGAGTTTCAAAATTTATAAAGTTTATTCTTGTATTAAGTCTGTAAGTATTACAGTGGCGGCTGTCTTTGCTGGGAACGAACAAGCAGCCTCAATTTTGCGTTTAACGAAGAATAAAAATATACTCCAATACCGAGAACTAATAGTTTATTTTGATTGCAATAATCCTTTTAACCACAAGCAACATTGCATCAAGTTAGTCTAATATAGGTTCTAAATACACAGATCAGTGAGTGAACGGTAATGTTCCGGCTTGGCAATCGGAAGGACGTGGATTCAAAGCTAAGAGAGACACATCGCACGGCTGTTACTGCGATTGTCCACCAATTCCTTCCGCCAAGTCTTGAGCTTTCTAAAATGTAACAGTAAAATTTCTACCACATAGACAAGCCTTTTCCAGGGCGGCTTTCGCCTAGAGTCTAAGATTTTTGAAGAAAGCCCGCTGATTTTCCTCACTTGCGTTCTGCTTAAACAGCTACTTCCAAAAATCTTGTGGAACATTTAAAAAAAGAAACTTTGGAAGAAGCAAGTGTTCTCACACATCTCAAAGGTCAAGGAAGCTCCAGGTAACCTCTAAGAATATTGAAAACTTTTACCAGATAGTCAAAGCATGTCCAAATTCAAATTAAAAGCATATCCGAAGTCAAAATAATATCAATCCATGGACGAAACCATTTCAAAATGGTGGAGTTGTCAAGAAAAAATTACTTCAACAGAAATCCTGCTATTTATACTGTCTTTAGGCCCCAGGAACAGAATGCCAAAGTCATTAAGTTAATACGCAGAAAACATCACGATTTGTGGTCTTTGACCAAAGTTAACACTGCATTCAGAGAATAGGCTCGGAAAGTTTAGTTAGAGCTGTGAACCTTATGGTATCGTGCTATAGTGATCGGGGAGCAATTATCTTGTCTGATATTAAACTGGATTAGCATCCAAACAAAGTCTTACTTTTTGTTTTGCCTACTCGGACGGGGAAATTGCTAATTCCAGACTGCAACGTCCATAACACAAAGGAAGCTGCCTGCTGCAATTTCGCACCCGTTTACTACACGCAATCACGCAAATTACCTTCCCTCCACCCCCGCCGACTAGCGTGCACGTGATGCGGGTACCAGTCAAAAGGCGGCTCTGGAGAACGTCGGCAAGGGATAGCCCTCACTCACATAATGCATCCTCTGCACAGGTTTAAAACGGAGGATGGTTCCGGGTGAAAATCAAACAGGGAAACTGTATAGCTACGGGTACATTATTACGTCATCAGTGGCTAAAACGAAACATACTCCAGAATTCTGTAACTGCAAATGCTCAGTAATGAATAGCTAGATACCATTCCCAAAATTAAAGGACCGTAAGTGAAGAGTAAGGAGCGGTCGAGGATCTCATGCGGTAGAGATTCTGACAACGGTCCCGAAGAGCGGGGTTCGATCCCCGACGAAGCCGAGAATTTTTCCCCCGAAGCTGAACTTCGGTAGCGGTCCTCCCAGACCCACTCAGTTTGTTACCAAATGAGTACCGTGGGGGGAACTTCGCGGGAAGGTAAAGAAAAAGTGCCGGATCGTGTCGGTGAGCACGGCACGTCCACTCTAGCACCTACGGTCAGGAATTAGGAATGCGGAACTCTACCTCCGCTAATCTCAAGGGAAAACTGGTTGAAAGCTAAGAAAACCCACTGCCTTTACCACCACCGTTTAAGAGAAGAGTAAACTATTAAATACTGCATTTGCGTTAAGTAAAATTCAGGGAACATGCGGTGACTAAATAGCATATAATTTTCTTCATAGACCTGGCCACGTAAGGACAACGTGCCATCGGTCCACGGTTTTAAACAGGTGGCCAGTGTGAATAATGAGATGGGGGAAGGACTTGTATTCTGCCCGAATACAAACCGGGTTTCTGCTAGTGAAAACGGAGAGAGAGTTACATCATTTAAGACTAACTGTATTTCAATTTGAATAGCTGCTGTGAAATATTTTTGCCGATACATAAAAAATGACACCGTTATGAAGCATTTTTTTTTTTGATAGCAGAGTCTAAAATCCTTGTTCTTATAATTTTTATTCTCCAAATTCCACAGAATTTCCTCACTTTCATGCAGTTCTACAGATTTTAATGCCTCTGCTTCACACAGCTTACGCGACTTGTCAGTTGTCACCATCTTGTTTATTGAACTCGCACGCCAAAAGTTGGTCGTGAACCGAGTCCACTATCCTCAGTCAACTGACTGTCTTGTACCTGTTGACACGACGATAGTGGTCTATTCACTGCTGCGCGCGCACCCTAGACAGTACACTTGTTCCAGTCAACTCGCACCGTGTAAACGGGGCCTAAGGCCCAGCGCACAAGACGCGACTGTTTCGTGACCTTGGCATTGCAGGGTAGCGGGGTACCGCACACGAGGCGATCGGTTTTAGACCAGTCCCAGACCAGTTGCATGCAACCGTGAATCCGAGGTCGCAGTTGCGTTGCAGACTTCAGTCGAACAAAACCACGAGGTGTTTCTGGTTTATTGTTTTCAAAGACAACATGACTGATAATTTAATTTAAAATTCGTAAGAGAGATGGAGAAATATGAAGTACTTTACAACTATAGTATAAACTTCTACGACATTTAAGAAAAAAAGTTCCTTAAATATGGATGGGCCCAATGCTTCTTCTGTACCTGCGTATTGCGGATATTGATAATAATTGATAATGCCTTGGGAGCGTGCATAAACCACGTAGCTCCATTTTGGCCTCCTGTGAACCCCCCTCCCCCCCACGTAGCCCTACGTGGCTTTTGCCTCTACCCCCCCCCCCCCCCACGTATCTTTTTTCGCATTTTGTTTCCAGAATACATTTATTACTGTTTTCTCTTGTCAGACTGTTGTAAATTACATACGGAGATAATGAACTGAGGGAAATAAATATTCACATGCTGTTGTGTCTTCTGCTCCTCATTTTAACCGTGAAAAGTGTTACGAAAGTAAAGCTACGTGGCCTGGCTCTGAACACCCCCTCCCCCCACGTAGCCCAGCGTAGCCTTCCAGCCAACCCCCCCCCCCTCGACCAAGCCACGTAGTTTGTGCACGCTCCCCTTCCTCATCTGATGTAGAAAAAATTCTACAATCTCCGCACGGTCTATTGGAAATTGGATGAAACTAATCCACAACCAGACTATCCGTGTGCGAACAGAAGTTTCGTTTAGGTTGCGAGCTCAACTGGTTTGCAACTGTAGTCACAAAACAGTCGTGCCGTGTGCGCTGGGCCTAAGAGTTCACGAAATTTCTATAATTCTAAAGAGGCCACAATAGTGGTGACTGAAATTGGCCGAATTAATACAAGAGTCTTACTTCTGCTCTAGTGTAAAAATTATTCTTCACAAACATAAATACCGGAAAGATCATTATTGCTAAATCAGCAGAATACCTGACGTCGCTAGAGGGCTGGATTTGAAGGTTCAGATGTTTTATTCCTGTCGATCGGATTACTGTAAACATCCTCCATCACCGTTTACTTTGGCTGTTTTCGAGATATATATATATATATATAAAAGTGGCTCATGTAAATATGTCTTAAGAGGAGTAAAGGGAGTGTGTACAATTTTGTTAACCAAATGTTAACGTTATATTTTCCGCTTAATTTAAAGCATACTGGCGCAAAGTTCCATGCAGATCGCATAAAAATTGTAGATTTCTGTGTTGCCGCACCAACTTCAAAACAATTTTCAAATTTCAAGTTCAAATTTCTCGGTGAGCAATTGCCCGATCGGAAGCGGTCCAACGCCGTTCGACAGGAAATCTTACGGACTTTCAGAATATCACTATCCACTTTGGACGATATCACTACAGTTTTCGAGATATTTGTAAAAACTTAAATGTTTCACATGTAAATTTTGCTTAAGGAGGTAAAGGGGGAGACGCGTTCCGTATTTTTAAACCAAATGTAGACAGTATTTTTTGTTTTGTTTTCAAGTGTAGTACACGAAGTTTCACCGAGCTCGGATAAAAGCTGTGAATTTGTCAAAGAACATACAAATACATACGTATCCATTTCTATATATACATAGATTGACAGAACTCTACTTTAACCCCCTTAGTGAGGGTATAAAAACAAACTTACATAGCATTGATGTTAATTGACACAGCCCAGTGAGAGGGTATTTCATAAATCTTGGTACAACTTACTAAGGTGTGTGTACGACGATAAATAAAGAAAATATGATAAATGCGTTGCAAACATGTATCAGGAGTCACGTGAAGAATTCTGGAAAGCTATCAGGCTTCAAAGGTTGCGTAGATTTAAAAGGAAAAAAACTAACCAAACCCGTTGACAGAGGAATGTTATCAAGCCACTCTTATTCCCACTTTCACATAAAAATGGAAGGCGGTCGAAAAGGCCCTTGACAGTTTGTCACCTAAGCTGCAGGCTTATATTTGTTCTTGGACTACCCTGCCCGCGACAGTACAGCCCGCATATTAATGATAGAGAAAAACCTGTTGTCTTCCACGATGAACTGAAGGAAAAATAATTACCTTTCAGGAAAATTCTCTCGTATGCCAAATATAAATGCCTCCCATTCATGGCTCACTGCTAACTTGAAATCGGATTTCTCCTTTATTCACGCTTCCTCGCCTGCCAACACAAGTTAAGCATTTCCGCCTATATTAACATCCAAGGCGAATCCTTCTGTAGGTTATCACATCTAAACTAATATTAAAAACGCGAAAGTAACCCTTTCTCTCTGGCTGTTTGTTTTCGCGACTGAACGGCCAAAATGATCTTGATGAAATTTGACAAGTAAATACTGTGTATCATTGGGAAAGACATAGAATACATTTTTCTTAATAAGTAACATATTTTGTCATGAAATTTTGAAAAGTAAGCGAACGGAGAGACACTGATAACATATGCAAGTCACTCAGGCTTTGTTCCTCTCACAGTCACTTTTTGCATGATCTGTTCATTAATTTCATGTAGAACAAATAAATTTCGATGTTCTAATCTATCAATAAAGTTTCAAGTCCACGCGTACTGTTTCTTTCTCACTCTGATGCAACCAGCAAATACATAATACATTTTCTACAAAAACATAGTTAAAGATTATTTTTTCCAGTTGAAAAACGCATTTATTTTTCTACGTAATTCCCCTTTAGTTCAATGCATTCTGTCCGTTGTTTCTGAAATGAATGGATTCCAACCCCGAAGGGCGATTATCGAAGGAATGAAAAATATTCATCTACGACTACCACCTCACAATTTAACTAAAAACTCAGAAGATGACCAAATTTGTGCATAGAGTAGCTGTTGTAACAATTCGTACTGCAGATTTCTCGATTTTCACGTTGCCAAAGCTCCTTTGACCGGAGTTGTATTATCCTGATTGAAGATAGTAAACCAGGATTCTTCTCACTATTTTTTCATCCGGTTCGTCCAGAGGACTCGTGTAGCATTCGTCAGTTAATTTTTGACTACATTCACAATGATCAAATAAAAGATTTCCTTTTCTTTTCCTTGTAATGCCATGCCCGATTCTGGGAGGAGGCGAGAGGATATTCTCCTCGACGGGAACTCTCTTTAACTGGGGTGGTTTCCTGTTGCCTCTCCCACCATTTGTTCGTTTGTGTTACTGAAGGTGTCGATGACCGTGATACTGTGTGTGTTGCTTGTGTTGTATGAACTGAGAATTGAAGAAAGGAGAGGATGAACCCACTGCCGGCCTATTCAGACCTACTCTTCCGAAAGTAACTTCGGTCCCCATCCGCCGGACGAATCACCATCAACAGTGCTGTATGCCTTCACGCGATTCACCCTGCGGCAACGTTTGGGATTTAACTCACGACACTGACGTACAGTCTAGTGATTATGTATTGTGCACCACTACCTCACCTACCCCACCGATCAAATGCTGGTGCTGAAAATTTCTTCCACCCCCCAGGACTCGAACCAGCTAACCCAGTGTGAGTGCGGAACACTATCGCGTCGCCGCAAACAACTGAGCCAATGGGGCAGCCTGACTTGCTTTTCATCCTAGACGACTCTTGGCATAACCGTTCTGGCAGACGAAGTCCACTTAGCTTTTCTTGTTTCCACCCACTATTTTGACAGCCGTCACAATTCTGGCGTGCAGTTATGGATCCACGTATCACTCAATGTATATCGGCGCAAAAAGTTGGAAGATCCTTTTTGTTGTTGTTGTTTATGGTTTTCACCGCGTCGTCGTCCAGGTCATTAGAGGCGGAAAAGGAAAGGATGGAAGAAATGGGAAGGAATTCAGCAATAGCCTTTTGAAGGAACTCGCCCGTTATTTCCCTGGAGTGATTTGGGTAAATCACGGAAACCCCAAATCTGGATGGCTGGACGGGGATTCCCGAATGCGAGACCATAAATCCTTTTTAAAGGGGACCAGACGTTGCGAATAAATTGTTTTCTCATTCATTTTGGTCAACATTTAAGAAATGCGGCAGGAATCCTTGCACAAAACATTCTCATATTTAATTCTTGACGTAAAGGGGCGTCCATAAATTACGTGAGATGAAATAGGGGGGGGGGAGTCCGGCGAAATCTCACCAACAGGGAGGGGCGGGTGAGGTTTTTAAAATTTTTGTACGATTGTAGACTACAAATGACGCGAAAGTCGATTGTATGGGAGGGGGGGGGTGGTTATTTCGTCGAAAAGTGTGGGCGAGATCTAAAAAAAAAGGTCTCTAAAAGTTGCGAGGGCGATTTCTAGGGGGGGGGGGTGCCTCACAGACCAGGTCTCACCAGAGGGGGGGGGGGGGGACGAGATCTTACGAAGTCTCATCAGAGGAGGTAGAGGGTCCGGAAATCCGGAAAAAACACCTCACGTAATATGTGGATGCCCCCTAAGATGTACCGCACCCATTGGAGGCATCCATAAATTACGTTAGACTTCGTGATCTGGTCCGCCCCCCCCCCCCCCCTAGAAATCGCCTTCGCAACTTGAGGCTTTTTTTTAAGGTCTCACACTTCCAAAGCCGCTTACGCAAACACTTTTAGACGAAATACCCCCCTAAAATCGAACTTCGCTGGGAGCTCGGTAATAGTATCTATTGTTACTATCCTGGTAGAAACGAAGAACTGAATAATGAATGTTTTACACACGAGAATCATTAGAGTTAATCGGTTACTCATGAAATGTAGACAACTTACCTGGGCAGTGTCGAGCGAAGGTAATTAACGTAACAGCTTGATTACGATCTGCATTTTTCTGGCGTAACCAGTTCCACAGAAGTGAACAATAATATTTGCACCTCTCATTCTGGTGTACTCGGTTCGAATTTCGCCCCGCCTATACATATTTCGCTTTTCCACGGTTTCCGTAAATCCCTTTATACAGCTAAGACCGATTTCGTTTGCGTTTATTATTTAGAATCTTCTCCCAGCTTTAATCGCATACTTCGATTTCGACGAATCGCAATTCGAAAAAGGCATAAGATCCAATATCTTCAATTAATTTTTCATGTTGCAAAAAGGTGTGTAACGAAATCAAAATGCTTTTAGTAAAAGTCGAATAATTGTTATGTTTTATTAGTTATTTTCCCACTTTTTGTTCGAGGCTTTAAGAATCGAGGTCATTAAGAACGAAACAGGATTGATGGCAGGGAATGGAAAGGATTTCAGCCACAACCTTTTCGAGCCCTTTCCCAGGTGGCCGAACGGAGATTTGAGCACGCGTACTCCCGAATTCCAATGTTTATTTTTTATTTTTATTTTCCCTTCTGCCCGGTAACAGAAACGTCTGTTGCAACACGACAAAAGAGGCAGTACAATAGCTGGTTGGCAGGTTTTGAACTTTGCAGTCCGTTGTCGGTTAAAACTTCAATCACCCCACAACTAGAAGGTTTGCTGAATTTTCTAGAATGAGTGTCACGAGGACTGTCGCAGTTCATTTGCTCCGGAGCCAAAAGTTTAACGTGGAATTAGAACCAAGCACACTTCTGCCATATCTCACATGATCGAAGCACAGTGTTGTCAGAGATAGACATCAATTTGGAAGACGTGAAAGTCAGAAAACGGAAGCTTATAAAAATAGAGGCACGATTCCACTGAGCTGTCTTGCCGTAATTATAGACAATTGGCTGTTACAGGTGACTTCGTACGCGTGGAATTAGAATTTTATTGGATATAGAAAGCTGTAAGTTACGTAAAAAGTATCCCAAAAAGCACGGAGTTGGACCATATTACCACTTAACCTGCCTCATGAAGAGAACCAATTTGCATCAGGTTCAAAAATAGCAACAAACTGGGGGGGTGGGGGTTAACTGTGTCGCACAGTTCCTCCTGCAGATTTTTGTTTGTGGTTTAATATTATGTCACTTTCTGGAGACACTATGTCAATACCGTTTTTTACATAACGTTTTTGGTTTTTCTGACCATTGGTAAGATATATGCTATATAGTAAATTGTGTCTGTGTATGTTCTGTTCATAAGTTTCATGTACAAACTGACTGCGAGAGAAATAAAGCCTGAGCGACCGATGAAACATTACAGACACACGCTATCTATCTGTCGGTAATCGGTTAGTTTTGAAAATTTCATGATAAAATGTTTATTTATCTTGAAAAGAGTATCATATGTCTTTCATAATGATCAAGATCGGTTTAGCTGTTTAGTCGTGAAAACGTAACAAACAAAAAGAGACGGAATTACTTTCGCATTTTTAATAAGAATATAGTGTAGAAACGGCGTTCATTTGTTTTCACATTATTACGTAATAAAAATCCATCACCCGATAGGTAAAACGATTTGAACAAACACTATTTTAAGAAAGAGAAACAAACGGGAAGTAGAAGACGCTGTTGGGCGGGCGCAGCAGAAAGCAATTAACGGGTCGGTTGTGCGCCCCTGTGTAAGGCGCGAGCAATCTGGCAGCGGGGGTGGTCGGGGGAGGTTATCGCGCGACACCCCCGCCACCTGTTGACACAGCCACCCGGACGCTTTTTCGCCCCTAACCGGCGCGTGGCCGGAATTCCAGCTGGCGGAAAACACGAGGGTTGTCCTCCGTGGAAAAACGGGGTTCCGGCCACCGGGCAGGTTTAACCACGTTATCAAGTCCGCGGCATTTTAAACTCCCAGTTGCTGTTTTTTTTTTTGTTTGCACTCACTGTGGACAGAGTTTGTGGCGTATCTTTTAGCGCTTAAGCTCGCGCACAGCAGCAAGGTTTGCCTCCGCAATGGTGAAATATCACGAAGGTGAGTACTCGTTTATTTGGGTTTTACTTCGAAGTAATTAACAACGATATAACCCGTTCGGATAATCTGCTGCAATGTTGGAGGGAGTTGTGTCTTGTACTATTTCACTAGCGTGTAGTTTTTGAGATGCCGAATTTCTTCATCATCTTCTCTTCTATTTTGGCCACGAAAAGTAATTCTGAGCAGAATTGTAACCGAAGTAATCTTTGCGTATGCGAATACCGATGCGGATGTTTAGAACCTGACCTCCGCGGATGTTTTGCGGAAGCGGAGGTGGAAACATAAATGTTTAATTATTTAGATTTTAATATTTTATCAAAAATAAACGTAAAATCAAAATAGGTACATTTTTTATCCCGAATCCTCCATATTTTCATAAGCAAAGTCTATTTTCTCGTAATACTGCTTTATAGACTTTTTTTGTCTAGTCTTTCAAAAAAGATGGTTTCACAAGTGAATTAAATTATTTAAATAACCACGAATGTGTTAAAAAATTTTTTTTTTGTCTTACGAGCTTTGCGAAGCTGGCGGCTCAGCTAATTCCAGAGGCAAACACAAGGCCACGCCACCGCACATCTCCGTGCCCGCCACGCGCCTTCCCATCACTCTAGCGGACCATCCACAGTCCAACTTGAAGAACCTATAATGATCCAATTTTCCGATAAACGAGTCTTGTTGGGTCGTGAAAGGGGTTACAGGACTACTTGTAGAACGTGTGAATGTTGTTGGACTTCCAGACAACCAACACGAGTTCCTCCCGTCCAACAAGCTATGGTGTTGGATCATGATTGGAGGAAACATCCTAGTATAATAGTATGCCATTAAGAAACTGGAGTGCTGTGAGAGAGTATAAGTGGAAAGGATTGCTTGGAACATTTTGTTGGACCCCTTCTAGTAGCGTGAATGGGTGAGGGCATCCTACGGTAGTTCTAAACGGACGTCCTGTAAGTTGGACCGTGAATAGGCCGCTTTATTTTACATGCAAGTTCAAACTTGTAAATTCGTCGCTTAGGTAATAAGATCGTTCAGTTCATTGTTACTTCTATTGCAATATTGTAAGAAAAAAACAACCATGTTGTTCTTAGCTAAGCAACGATGGTCCGAATCTCGTACAAAGAAAAAGAATAATATATATTGCAATGTAAACAAAACCTCCGTTATACACTCGCATAAAAAAATGCGGATGTGGATGTAAGATTTGAAGCGAAAGTTCAGCACTTGCGGATATGGAGCTCCGTCACATCCCTAATCCCGAGCATTCATCTCAGTACTGTACTTCTTTTCTTGACTTCCAATAGTTTTTCCCCACTTAACTTTGCAGTTTCCACTTTTCTTGGGTACAGCTGTTATTACCCTTTCCTCTTCTCCTTCTACTGGAAACGCTTGAAATTTTGTATCAATCTTCTGAAAGTTGCCCTGTCTTGTATTATACTTTCCGTTATTCTGATGTCTATCCTATCTTTCTTTACACCTTGCATCCACTGGTTACCATTCCTACGTGGTTGAAAGTTATTTGTGTAATTCTGCTATTATACATTCTCGTTATGTGACCAAAAAAAAAAAAAACTGATTCTCCTCTTTCCGATCGTACCAGACATCATCTTTCTTGTGTAGATCCTTATTCCTCTGGTACCTAGACTGTACTTTTTACGTTTTCAATGGTCGCCAGATTGTCTCAAGATTTTCCTTTCCTTTTTCAACTACATCTTCTATTTCTTCAGTTTCCATAGAGAACATGCATTCTCAGGGATAGAGACCGTCTGGTCTTATTACTGTGTTGTAGTGTTTGATTTTATTTTTTCTTTAGAAATTCTTCGTATTGTATTTATATTTAGTCAATTGGTATGATAGCTATAGTTTTCTTGATCAGTTTGCTTCCTTATCAAACCCATTAATCTGAATTATTTCACCTAGATATGTAAATCTAATGACCTTGTTAATTTTTTCACTCTGTGTTTAGTACTTTCATCTGATACGTCTGCATAATATTTAAAAGCGTAAATTTTCTCCTATCCCAAACCCCCACTAAATCCCCTATAGTAATTTTCACTCCCCATGATTATTCGAAATTCTATGTTATAATTGTGGTAAGATTGGTAAGAACTGAAGTCGCGTCCAACTACAAATCTCTAAGTTTGACAGTTCATAAGTTATGGGGGTGTTACAGACGAAAGAAGAGATATACAGGCAACTGAGTGAAACTACAAGGGTTGACGCTTGCATTCAGAAGGTACGAACTCCTAAAAAGTATTCTAATGGAAAATGTTACGAATCACGGGCAGGGTCACTTAAATCGCATTTACTGTCCGCTGCGTACCAGAGAATCCTAGTCCAATCTTCCTACTAATTCTGTGTCACTTTCATACTGTGGCAAGAGGTCACTAATCGCGCATCTGTCTCCGCGAATTTTGGATACTATTATTCAATCTCTTGCTGTGTGGGGCAAACACGGCACAACAATACTTCACACGAGGACGTACAAAAGTTTTATACGCCATTTTCTTTAGAAAAACGATACATTTCTCAAAGACCCTAATAATTCTATGTATAGCAGTCATATAGGTGGGAACTGAGTTCTTTGAAAACTAAAAATTCCAGGACTATCCGGAAACCACAAAGCAGTGAGGCATAAGTTTCAGCATACTGAAGTGAACAAACCTTTAACGTCTAGGTTTTTAAAACAGTGACGCCTATATCAGCATCACGCTAACAAGCGCACTGAACTGCTTGTATTGTTCTTTGCAGTAAAAGAAACCAAGAGGTTCCTTCCTTCGTGCTACACAAAGCTTTCCGCGAAGCCCTCGCAGAAGAACATATACGAACGGGACTAGTTAAATGTAGTATTTTACTTGCTCCTTACCAGATTTATACATATTGTATGTGTGTGTGTTATTCCTCAGCAATTATGATGACATATCAGACAGATGACAAACATTGTGCAATGCTGGCCGGTTGCTAGTTTTTAAGAAGCACCTACAACCTTTCTTTACCAAGGTTTTATGTCTTCCTCCCAAAAAATAAAAAAGTAATCTAACTAATGATACGTGCCAGATGACTAGGAATCGCTTCTTCTACTTTAGGATTTTCTCATGTTAGGCTACTCGAAAATTTTTGAAGGTTACGGAACATAATCATTCCTTCTAGGGCTTCGATTGCAGCGGCTATATCGCCACTTGACAATCTTTGTTTACAAAACGAAATTATCTAAATATCTGCAAAAACGAGGCCGCATAAAACGAGGTACTTCCTGTCTCCACGGCAGCTTCCAATATCCAGTGCCAAGGTTAAAGAGCCATTGCAGTGTTTTTCTGAATTACATGCAAAGTAGGTATCGCAGAACCGAGTAAACAAAATAGGGGAGGAGAACAGCAGGACACAAGGAATGAAGTGCAGAAGAAATGACAGCAATAACAGCAAATTAAATACAAAAATGGGATCAGATATAATAGAAGTAAGAGAATTCTGTTATTTAGGAAATAAAATTACTACTGATGGTAGAAACAAGAACGATGTCAAAAAGAGAATAGCTGAAGTAATAAGAGCCTTCTTGAAAGAAATGGTCTAATTTCAAACATTGACCTAGGACTAAGAAAGAAGTTCCTAAAATGTAATGAATGAAGCACGGAACTTTGAATCGAAACTTTACGAATGCCAGAAAAAAGGGAAACTGAATCATTTGAAATTTGATACCATAGAAAAGTGGTTCTAAATTAGTTTTTTCCTGAGTTTAACCTTACGTACCCCTTATAGCTTGCATGGTAAATAAAAAATGAAACCAATTATTCGAAAATTATTACAATATTATATTTCTCTCTCTCTCCGTCACACACACACACACACACACACACACACACACACATATATATATATATATATATATATATATATCGGCAGAAGTAATGTTTGCATTTTTTTTAAAAAATTTCTCGGTGATTAAATTAGCCAAGATGTTACCACGTGTACCCCTTGAAGCAACCTCACGTACCCCTAAGGGTACACGAACCACTAATTGAGAACCACTGTTATAGAAGGATGCTCAAAATTAAGTGGACGAATAATGTATACTGAAACTGATGAACGAGGAAACAAATTTTTGAAACAGTCTCTCAGAAACATAAGAATATGCGAAACAGATACTTGGGATTGTAAACGGTTTGATGCGATGAGAAGCATTATCTCAAGATAGGAAAATATTGAGTATTGAGCAAACAATTAAAATACAGTACCGCATATCGTTATATATAATTTTTGAGAATAAAAATAAAAAATGCAAAATGACATGGAAAATGTGGTAATTGGTGGTAATTATATAGTCTTTTGCAGGATTTTGTGGCCACAAAACATGGCAATCACTAATTAGGAACGACGAAGTACGATTTTTACTAGCACATTTTTTTCCTATTTGTGGCTTAGCGTCGAATGGTATTAGAGCGTCATTAAGGACAAGGTAACCTCATGAAGAATAGTGAATGTTGACACGTGTTTGCGAGTCGAGTAAGCTTCGGCCAATGTGTATTGTGTCAATTCGTTTGGGTCACATGCCGATTTATGAGGCGGATAGTGGAAGCCAATCAAATATCAACTTAGGTGACTAAGCTAGTCAAATCGTATCTACACAATCGGACAGCTAAATATGACATCAAACCGATCTTTTGTAGGCAAAGCGTTTATTCTACAAAATAGAAAAAAAATCCTTCCCTCTCTTTATTTCTCTCACTTGTGTGTGTGTGTGTGTGTGTGTGTGTGTGTGTGTGTGTGTGTGTGAGAGAGAGAGAGAGAGAGAGAGAGAGAGAGAGAGAGAGAGAGATAAAGCGAGATCAAAAACAGTATTACCAACACAACCAATGAATATCGATAAAAAATATTGAAATTACAGCACTCATTTTGACAATATCACGCCCCTCTCCGTTCCTCCAGGGCGAACTATTATTCATGTCGCAGAATTTACCTGCCAGACAACACCGTTAAGTCTCGTGTAATATGAATTCAACGAAGGGAATGCAACTTCAATTTGTAGCCACTGGCGCGTCACGAGTAGTTAAGTTCCGTTAGACAAAGTCAATGCTCCGCTGCTCCTGGAGGTTCATCCCAAGACGATCGTACATCCCTCCAGCCTGGACATTAACGAAACTGTTTCGGATCAAACACTTTACACACATTACTGGCATCGCATAACTAGACGGAAAACAAACACAAGATTGAATGGATCATATCAATTATTCCCTCCCCCCAGCCAAAAGTTCTGTAGCCACCAAGAGTAGTATGAAAACCTTTTATCAGAACCCTTTTTACCGATAGGCTCTTCCAGATATCGATCGTTCGTATCTCCTTTTATCAGAATCATTACCAAAACTGGTGAGGCATAAATTCAACTGTCTTCCATTACAATATCTTACTGCCTTTCAGTTATTGTAAAAGCAACTAACATGAGATCTTTGCCAGCTGACAATCTTTTTCCACCGAACAGAGTCCGGTGGGTGACCGGAAACGCTCGGGCCTGGCATTCTGGAGTATACAGGTTCGAATCCCCGTCCGAGCATCCAGATTTCTGTTTTCCATGGTTTCTCGATTTATCTCCTGGCGACTGCCGGGATGCTTCCTTTCGAAGGTCATGTCTGAATTCCTTCCCATTCGTTGTCGGATTACTTTCCTGCCTCCAATGACATAGATAACGATGAGGCGGTAAGGAATAAGATAAAAGACATAAAAATAGATATTCCACCCAATAATACAGTTGGCTATGCAAACTTCATCACCTGTATTCTCCTAACAGATCACCTTGAGTATTCCACATGCTGGAACCCTTCGTTCACTTTGCATACATATGCATGCTAATGCATCTAGTCTCCTAGCCTATTAGCTTTTAAACACAAGAAAATACATACCATAACAGAATTGCAATAAAAACTTTTGGAATAACATTACCTTCTAACGAAAATTGGCGATACTATTAGTCTGAGTGTCAATAGTAGTAAGGATATGTACGTTCTGCTCCCCCTAATTATCTCGCCCGTCCCGCCCCCTGCGGCCGCTTCCCCTATAATTAGGCGCCGCCGCCCTGTAATTATCTACCTGGCTGCCGCCGCCGCTTACCGTCATTATCTTTGTAGGTCACGCGCCCCGCCCCCTGCGGCCGCTTCCCCTATAATTAGGCACCTGGTCGACTGTGCGGCCTATAATTATCTACCTGGCTGCCGGCGCCGCTTACCGTCATTATCTTTTGTAGGTCTCGCGCCACGCCGGCGCCACCGGCCTGTCATTATCTTTGTAGGTCACCCGCCCCGCCCCCTGCAGGTGTGCAGGCCCCTTCCCCCCCCATAATTAGGCACCTGGCCGACTGTGCGGCCTCTGGCCTATAATTATCTACCTGGCTCTTTGTAGGTCACGCGCCCCGCCCCTGCAGCCACGATGGCGCTGCTCACAGTCATTATCTTGGGGTGCATCAGTATAAAAGAAGCGTCGTAACAGGAACTAAGCCAGTTGTATCTGAACTTACACAGAGACAATGTCTTCGCAAAGCATTGAAGATTTGCCTTCTCTCGATGACGTGAATCTGCAAGGTAATTATGTGTTTTTCATACATTGCCAGTTTTAATTATTTATTTAACAAAATTTATGTAGTCTTTTAAACTATGCTATCTTTTTTTAGATTTACTGTCTGAAGGAGCCACTAGTGATGGAAGTCTGTTGGTTTTCGGTTCCAACGAATGGAATTGGGAATTATTTGATAAATATCTCAGTAAGTTTTTTTTTATTTCATTTAGTTAACATAGCGTTTTATCCTATGTTACCATTTAAACTTTTTGTTTTTTACAGATACGCCATCTGACGGACTAGAGTTTGAGGGTATACCTACCACTAGTACTTACGATGTACCCATACAAATGAATGGTAAGTCCCACTTTGTTATTTATTGCTTGTAATTAGATGTCAGCTTTATAATTTTTCATTTAACATAAATCCATGTACTGTTAAATATTTGATACTGTTGATAAAGATTTCATTTAATTAACATTGCGTTTTATCCTAACTTTTTGTTTTTTTACAGATATGCCATCTGAAGAACTAGAGTTCGAGGGTATCCCTACTTACGATGTACCCATGCAAATGAATGGTAAGTTATTTATTTCATACATTCCTTGTAATTAGATGTCAGCCAGCTTTCTATCGTTTCATGAGTATAATTTTTCATTTAACAAAAATCCATGTACTGTTTTAACTTAATATTGAATACAGTATGCTTTAAAAAAATTTCATTTAACAAATGTCTTTTTTTTTTCATAGATTTACTGGAGTGTGATGAAATTAACGTGCCCAGTAAACGGAGGAGGATTCATTCCATGCAACCAAATGGTAAGTCTCACTTTGCTAATTTTTTTTATTACATTCCATGTAGCTAGGATGCCAGCTTAATTCTCATCGGTTTCAGGTACTTCTGAAGGCATGGATGATCCTGATCCACCCAGGGTTTTGCAATTTGCAGAGCCAGCGAGTCATGAGACTTTATCTGGTGCAGGCTTGGAACAGGAATTAGCTGATTGTGAGTACATTATACTTTATATTTTTGTAATTACCTTTTTCTTTACATCATGTTTTTTAACCAATGCTTATTTTTATAGATATGGCACAGTATGATGGTTTACCTACCACAAGTGTCTATGACTGGGAACAAGACTTAATTAATAGTGAGTACAATAGACATAAAAATTAATTTAACAAAAATGTGTTTAATGTTTTGACCTAAATTATCTTTCTTTTTTAATAGATTTTCCACGGTATGAGGAACCTAGGAGGACTCATTCCATACAACCGAATGGTACGTTTCACTTCATTATTTATTCATACATTCCATGTAATTAGATGTCAGCTTTATTCTCATTGGTTTCTATCGTTGCAGAGCCGCCCGCAGGCATGAATGCCGCCGTCGAGTCCGGACCTGCTCCGCCTATGTGGAGACCTTGGGAAATGCAGGACTCAGCCGATAGGCGAAACCCAACACCCGGACCTAGCAGGCAGGCCGCAGGAGTGGCAGGCCCTAGCAGCCGGGGCTCAGGAGTGGCAGGCCCTAGCAGGCAGGCCGCAGGAGTGGCAGGCCCTAGCAGCCGGGGCTCAGGAGTGGCAGGCCTAGCAGGCAGCAGCAGCCAAATATATCATGTGCAGCAACGAGGGGTGAGTGTCCAGACGCAACGCGCTTAATCCTTGAAGATAGGCAGAGTGCTTTTAAAAATAGAATCTATACCGGAACTATTCAAAATTCTGAAAATTTTATTGGACCAATTAACTTCATTGATGCATGTTATGAATCTTTTGGCAAATAAAGTCCGCGAAATTGTTAGTTGCCGGTCCACCCCGGCTGTGAAGGTTCAGGTTGGGCTGGCAACATCTTTTGCAGTTCAGAAGGAGTTAAATATCGTTTCCGCAAATTTGTATTTTCTTACCAAAATGTGTGAAGTCACAACCAGCACTCACCTGCCTGATTGGTATAAGATCTGTGTGAAATCGGAGATCACGACTAAATTGGAAGAGTTTCAGGAGAGAGATTCTGGAAAAACCCTCGAGAGATTAATTTCCCTCGACATAAACATTGCTCATTTTCAACCGTTCTATCGAGGGTCTTCCCATGTTGCTCTGCCAGTTGATATCCAAAGAAGAAAGCTATAGTCAATGTGCACAACAATGATGAGTTATGTTTTCTTTGGACTCTCCTTGCAGCTCAAGTACAGGCACCGAAAAAAAATGCACACAAAGTTAAATATTACAGAGAGGCATTCGCAAGCCATGAATTCGATTTCTCAGGTATTGAGTTTCCGGTAAAACTCGCAGATATTTCCAAATTCGAGAGGCAAAATCCAGGCATTTCAGTAAATGTTTTCGGTCTGGATCTTATTAAAGGTAGGAATGAAGTTGTCGGGCCCTTACACTTAACTGCAGACAAACGCGATAACCACATTAACATGTTGCTGCATACTGACAGCAGTGGGAATTCCCATTACTGTTGGATTCGCAACTTGTCGCGGCTAGTTAGATCTTCATTAACTAATCATCATCATGTCATACACATATGCGACAGATGTCTGCAGCATTTTGGCAGCAAAGATCTTCTGTACCGTCACGAGATCGATTGTGCAAGGGCAGATCCAGTAAGAGTAGATTTGCCCGGCGATGACGATAAAACCTTAAAGTTTAAGGATTTTGCACACAAGCAGCGTGTGCCCGTCGTCGTTTACGCGGATTTTGAAAGTTTATTAGAACCTTATGATTCATGCAGTCCCCCACCCAACGCCTCTCACTCAACCAATGTCCAGAAACACACCCCATTCGCTGCGGCATACCAGGTCGTTTGTGCCGGCGTACCTAGTCTGTCACGATTCAACTCCTTCTCGGGTCCAAACCCCGAGAAATGGCTTGTGGAACAACTTGTCGAGCTTGCCGAGGAAGTTGATGAAATTTACAAGGAGTGTATTCCCCTTGTAATGACAGATGAGCAAGAAGCAAAGTTTGCTGCTGCTACTGTATGTCCACATCTGTGAGAAAGACATTGAACCGGGGACTGTTAAAGTTCGCGATCATTGTCATATCACAGGTAAATTTAGGGGGGCTGCACACAATGACTGCAATTTGCAGTTTAAGACTAAAAAGTTCATACCCATTTTCTTTCATAATCTGTCTGGGTATGACGCACATTTTATAGTTATGGCATTATCCGACCTCGACGGCGATGGGATGGATGTACTTCCCATAAACACTGAACGCTACATTTCTTTTTCAAAAAAGGTTGAACGTACTTCAATTACGTTAAGGTTTCTGGACTCTTACCGTTTTATGCAGGCCCCATTAGACAAACTGGTTGATACCCTTGAGGACGGCGACATGAAAATTACTAGTGCTCATTTTGCCGACCCCGAGAAGTTTCAATTAGTTAAGCGGAAAGGAGTCTTCCCTTACGAATATATGGATTCGTGGGAGAAGCTCGACGAGGCCACGCTTCCTCCAAAATCAAAATTTTATAGTTCGCTGTCGGAGTCTGAAATTTCAGATGCCGATTACGAGCACGCGACACAAGTGTGGCAGACTTTCCAGATCAATACTTTACGTGAATATGCAAGTCTGTACATGGAAACAGATGTGCGGTTACTTGCAGATCTGTTTGAGAAATTTAGGAGTGTATGTTTGGGGAAATACACCCTGGACCCTGCCCACTACTTTACATCCCCAGGCCTTTCGTGGCAGGCCATGTTAAAGAGCACACGTGTTGAATTGGACCTTCTGACCGATATCGACATGCTGCTCCTTTTCGAACGTGGAATACGCGGTGGTATTTGTCAATGCGTCCATAGGTACGCCAAGGCAAATAATAAGTACATGTCGGAGTACAACCGCGAGGCGCCAGACAATTTTATCATGTACTTCGATGTTAACAATTTGTACGGCTGGGCCATGTCCGAGTATCTACCCTCTGGTGGGTTTCAGTGGTTGTCGGCCGAGCAGATTGCGAAGCATAGATTTTATGAGCGTTGCGTCTGATTCACCCAGGGGATTCGTGTTGGAGGTAGACCTTACGATTCCTCAGGACAAACACGACGTTCTAGCAGACCTACCGCCATGTCCAGAGCACAAAGCCCCAGTTGGTTCCACGCTCCCCAAGTTGATGACCACACTGGAGAACAAGGTACGGTACGTCCTCCATTACCGAGTCCTCCAGCAATGTGTAGATTTGGGGTTGCAAGTGAGTAAAATACATCGCGCGATTTCTTTCAACCAGTCACCGTGGTTGAAAGACTACATCTCTCTCAACACGGATTCTCGTCGACAAGCTAACACAGATTTCGAGAGAGATTTCTATAAACTGATGAACAATTCCATTTTCGGCAAAACAATGGAGGATATTCGTAGACACCGCGACGTGAAATTGTGTACAGGTTGGCCGGGTCGCCGCGGTGCCCGCAAATACGTAGCATCACCCAGATTGAAACACATGACCGTTTTTCGTGAAGACTTTGTAGCTCTGGAAATGGCGAAAGTGCGGATCCTCTATAATAAACCTGTGTATGTCGGAATGTGTATTCTTGACCTTTCCAAAGTGAGGATGTATCGATTTCATTATGAATTCGCTATTCCTCGCTTTGGAAGCCCCAAGCTGCTTTATATGGACACGGACAGCTTCATTTATATGATGAACTGTGATCCATATGATGTAATGCTTCACAACAAGGATGAGTTTGACACGTCTGGGTATAGCACCGACAACCCTTTCGGGATAGAGTCCCATAACGAAAAGGTGGTCGGTGTTATGAAGGACGAGGCGAACGGCATCCCTATTGTGGAGTTTGCTGGGTTACGATCGAAGATGTACACATTCCGGCTAGAGTCGGGCCAAACCTCTAGACGGGCTAAGGGTTTGGCTCGCTCCGTCACACGCAAGCTGCAGATGGAAGACTATGTAAATTGCCTTCATGGAGCCACGCCAAAATTCCATCTGCAGCGAAGAATAGGCTCCTCCCTCCATATTGTGAATACACAACAAATATCCAAACTGGGTCTGTCTAGAACGGATAATAAGCGGTATATTTTCCCCGACGGGATAGAGACCCTACCGTGGGGGCACAAGTCTGTAAATAATGTGTGAATGTTTTGTAAATATACCGTTTATCCGTGTTTCTAGTTTGTAAATATGTATCAATTTTGTAAATATGTAGATAAGTTAGGACTCTGTAAAATCTCAGTTTATCAAGTTAGGACGCTGCATAAAATATAAATTGGCTGCTGGGGGAGTGCTGCTGAATTGCTTTGTATGACATTTTGTTTGCTGAGCCGTATGCTCATTTGCATTATATTAACGTAATCGGGAAAAAAAAAAAAAACATTGTAAAATAGACTAAGTGTACAGAAGAAATGCTGTACGTAGATTGTAAGGTTGCTGAGCTGTATGCTCATTTGCATTATATTAACGTAATTGAAGGAAAAAAAAAACATTGTAAAATAGGCTAAGTGTACAGAAGTAATGCTGTACATAGATTGTAAGTTTGCTGAGCTGTATGCTCATTTGCATTATATTAACGTAATTGAAGGAAAAAAAAAACACAATTGTTAGAAAAAAAAAAGTTTATTTATTAAGGAAAAAAATGTATTTTACATTTTAAATAAATCTTTTTTATGAATCCACGTGTTATGTGATTTATCAAAACCCAACCACTTCTCCAAGATCATATTTTTCCTTCTCTTTATCACTCGTTCAACCAAAAAAAAAAAAAAATAATAATAATAATAAAAAAAATGTACTTGTAAGTTTTGTTAGTTGTAATTCTTGCTGGTAAAATGCTCCTGCAATATCTTTACCCTGATAGTCTTTAAGCAAATAAGTTACAGGATTTGTTAATTTCACTTTACTGATGGTAAACACTTCCGTTGACCATTCTATGATCCTCGGTGGTCTCTCGTTCAGGAGGATACCGGTGTGAATCCCCAATTCTGTTGTGTCATAATTATGAAAACCGACCAGTCAGAGAAAAAGAACAAAGTATCGAGCATTACAGGGAGCAAGAGAGAAGCATAATTTCATGAAAAAATATACAGTTTCAGTAAGAAGCATGAAAATCTCATAAATTCCATTAAATTTCATGAAAAAATCGGTAAAAAAAAAGATTAAAATATGTAAAATATTACCAAAATTACGTAATTTCCTTCCAAAACAAGATGTCGTTGGTTGACATGACAATTACACCTGCGTGCACCACAGAGTGCAGTGCCCAACTATATGATGTGTTTTCATTTCTACAACTGGCTACAGAAAAGTGTCATATATGTACAAAAAATATATGTTTCGGATGTAGCGACATTTCCCAGACAAACCTGCACGGCCCCTCCAACACACACATCACATTACCGTCAGGGAGTGCAAAGGATGAAAACTACAGATGTTATCGATCAAAGGGGCAAAGGTTAGGAAAACTATGTGATAAGTATTCACAACGCATACAATCTTCCAATCATGATAGGGTGAGCAAAGGATGAAAGCAAACTATGTGTGCATCACAGAACTCAATGCGATCAAAGGTGCTGACATAACGTATCAGACACATTAACGCACACACAAGTCTTAACAAAAACCACTATCATGAAGGTGGAATAAGTTAGCGTAAGTTCAGGTTAATTCTTATTTTCCATAAATTCAGAGTGTATGTGAAGCGATAATGAGGGTGGGATGCACTAGAGGTGGATGCGCGTCAAATATAGGAAAATATTGGTTAAAAAATTATGGCACTTTCTGAGACAGAACTTATGTTGAGGTCTGGTTAATACAGAATGTTAAAGTGTTTGTTATAGTTGGTTAGAGTAAATTCAGGTTAGGTTATTTCAACTCACCTTCTCATGGTGCCACTGATACATGGAAATCCAAAAACTGTTTGCTGAGGCGGCTTGGGCCCCACCGCGGCCTAAGAAGACCTGTATTTTGCGCGACCTAAGAAGACCGGTATTTTGCGCGACGCGTTTGTATTTTTCTACGCAGCAGCTGCTTACTGTGGGGCCCAAGCCACCTCAGCAAACAGTTTTTGGATTTCCATGTATCAGTGGCACCATGAGAAGGTGAGTTGAAATAACCTAACCTGAATTTACTCTAACCAACTATAACAAACACTTTAACATTCTGTATTAACCAGACCTCAACATAAGTTCTGTCTCAGAAAGTGCCATAATTTTTTAACCAATATTTTCCTATATTTGACGCGCATCCACCTCTAGTGCATCCCACCCTCATTATCGCTTCACATACACTCTGAATTTATGGAAAATAAGAATTAACCTGAACTTACGCTAACTTATTCCACCTTCATGATAGTGGTTTTTGTTAAGACTTGTGTGTGCGTTAATGTGTCTGATACGTTATGTCAGCACCTTTGATCGCATTGAGTTCTGTGATGCACACATAGTTTGCTTTCATCCTTTGCTCACCCTATCATGATTGGAAGATTGTATGCGTTGTGAATACTTATCACATAGTTTTCCTAACCTTTGCCCCTTTGATCGATAACATCTGTAGTTTTCATCCTTTGCACTCCCTGACGGTAATGTGATGTGTGTGTTGGAGGGGCCGTGCAGGTTTGTCTGGGAAATGTCGCTACATCCGAAACATATATTTTTTGTACATATATGACACTTTTCTGTAGCCAGTTGTAGAAATGAAAACACATCATATAGTTGGGCACTGCACTCTGTGGTGCACGCAGGTGTAATTGTCATGTCAACCAACGACATCTTGTTTTGGAAGGAAATTACGTAATTTTGGTAATATTTTACATATTTTAATCTTTTTTTACCGATTTTTTCATGAAATTTAATGGAATTTATGAGATTTTCATGCTTCTTACTGAAACTGTATATTTTTTCATGAAATTATGCTTCTCTCTTGCTCCCTGTAATGCTCGATACTTTGTTCTTTTTCTCTGACTGGTCGGTTTTCATAATTATGACACAACAGAATTGGGGATTCACACCGGTATCCTCCTGAACGAGAGACCACCGAGGATCATAGAATGGTCAACGGAAGTGTTTACCATCAGTAAAGTGAAATTAACAAATCCTGTAACTTATTTGCTTAAAGACTATCAGGGTAAAGATATTGCAGGAGCATTTTACCAGCAAGAATTACAACTAACAAAACTTACAAGTACATTTTTTTTTTATTTTTTTTTTTTTATTTTTTTTTTTTTTTTGGTTGAACGAGTGATAAAGAGAAGGAAAAATATGATCTTAGGAGAAGTGGTTGGGTTTTGATAAATCACATAACACGTGGATTCATAAAAAAGATTTATTTAAAATGTAAAATACATTTTTTTCCTTAATAAATAAACTTTTTTTTTCTAACAATTGTGGTTTTTTTTTCCTTCAATTACGTTAATATAATGCAAATGAGCATACAGCTCAGCAAACTTACAATCTATGTACAGCATTACTTCTGTACACTTAGCCTATTTTACAATGTTTTTTTTTCTTTTTTTTCTTCAATTACGTTAATATAATGCAAATGAGCATACAGCTCAGCAACCTTACAATCTACGTACAGCATTTCTTCTGTACACTTAGTCTATTTTACAATGTTTTTTTTTTCCCGATTACGTTAATATAATGCAAATGAGCATACGGCTCAGCAAACAAAATGTCATACAAAGCAATTCAGCAGCACTCCCCCAGCAGCCAATTTATATATTATGCAGCGTCCTAACTTGATAAACTGAGATTTTACAGAGTCCTAACTTATCTACATATTTACAAAATTGATACATATTTACAAACTAGAAACACGGATAAACGGTATATTTACAAAACATTCACACATTATTTACAGACTTGTGCCCCCACGGTAGGGTCTCTATCCCGTCGGGGAAAATATACCGCTTATTATCCGTTCTAGACAGACCCAGTTTGGATATTTGTTGTGTATTCACAATATGGAGGGAGGAGCCTATTCTTCGCTGCAGATGGAATTTTGGCGTGGCTCCATGAAGGCAATTTACATAGTCTTCCATCTGCAGCTTGCGTGTGACGGAGCGAGCCAAACCCTTAGCCCGTCTAGAGGTTTGGCCCGACTCTAGCCGGAATGTGTACATCTTCGATCGTAACCCAGCAAACTCCACAATAGGGATGCCGTTCGCCTCGTCCTTCATAACACCGACCACCTTTTCGTTATGGGACTCTATCCCGAAAGGGTTGTCGGTGCTATACCCAGACGTGTCAAACTCATCCTTGTTGTGAAGCATTACATCATATGGATCACAGTTCATCATATAAATGAAGCTGTCCGTGTCCATATAAAGCAGCTTGGGGCTTCCAAAGCGAGGAATAGCGAATTCATAATGAAATCGATACATCCTCACTTTGGAAAGGTCAAGAATACACATTCCGACATACACAGGTTTATTATAGAGGATCCGCACTTTCGCCATTTCCAGAGCTACAAAGTCTTCACGAAAAACGGTCATGTGTTTCAATCTGGGTGATGCTACGTATTTGCGGGCACCGCGGCGACCCGGCCAACCTGTACACAATTTCACGTCGCGGTGTCTACGAATATCCTCCATTGTTTTGCCGAAAATGGAATTGTTCATCAGTTTATAGAAATCTCTCTCGAAATCTGTGTTAGCTTGTCGACGAGAATCCGTGTTGAGAGAGATGTAGTCTTTCAACCACGGTGACTGGTTGAAAGAAATCGCGCGATGTATTTTACTCACTTGCAACCCCAAATCTACACATTGCTGGAGGACTCGGTAATGGAGGACGTACCGTACCTTGTTCTCCAGTGTGGTCATCAACTTGGGGAGCGTGGAACCAACTGCGGCTTTGTGCTCTGGACATGGCGGTAGGTCTGCTAGAACGTCGTGTTTGTCCTGAGGAATCGTAAGGTCTACCTCCAACACGAATCCCCTGGGTGAATCAGACGCAACGGTCATAAAATCTATGTTCGCAATCTGCTCGGCCGACAACCACTGAAACCCACCAGAGGGTAGATACTCGGACATGGCCCAGCCGTACAAATTGTTAACATCGAAGTACATGATAAAATTGTCTGGCACCTCGCGGTTGTACTCCGACATGTACTTATTATTTGCCTTGGCGTACCTATGGACGCATTGACAAATACCACCGCGTATTCCACGTTCGAAAAGGAGCAGCATGTCGATATCGGTCAGAAGGTCCAATTCAACACGTGTGCTCTTTAACATGGCCTGCCACGAAAGGCCTGGGGATGTAAAGTAGTGGGCAGGGTCCAGGGTGTATTTCCCCAAACATACACTCCTAAATTTCTCAAACAGATCTGCAAGTAACCGCACATCTGTTTCCATGTACAGACTTGCATATTCACGTAAAGTATTGATCTGGAAAGTCTGCCACACTTGTGTCGCGTGCTCGTAATCGGCATCTGAAATTTCAGACTCCGACAGCGAACTATAAAATTTTGATTTTGGAGGAAGCGTGGCCTCGTCGAGCTTCTCCCACGAATCCATATATTCGTAAGGGAAGACTCCTTTCCGCTTAACTAATTGAAACTTCTCGGGCTCGGCAAAATGAGCACTAGTAATTTTCATGTCGCCGTCCTCAAGGGTATCAACCAGTTTGTCTAATGGGGCCTGCAGAAAACGGTAAGAGTCCAGAAACCTTAACGTAATTGAAGTACGTTCAACCTTTTTTGAAAAAGAAATGTAGCGTTCAGTGTTTATGGGAAGTACATCCATCCCATCGCCGTCGAGATCGGATAATGCCATAACTATAAAATGTGCGTCATATCCAGACAGATTATGAAAGAAAATGGGTATGAACTTTTTAGTCTTAAACTGCAAATTGCAGTCATTGTGTGCAGCCCCCCTAAATTTACCTGTGATATGACAATGATCGCGAACTTTAACAGTCCCCGGTTCAATGTCTTTCTCACAGATGTGGCATACAGTAGCAGCAGCAAACTTTGCTTCTTGCTCATCTGTCATTACAAGGGGAATACACTCCTTGTAAATTTCATCAACCTCCTTGGCAAGCTCGACAAATTGTTCCACAAGCCATTTCTCGGAGTTTGGACCCGAGAAGGAGTTGAATCGTGACAGACTAGGTACGCCTTCACAAACGACCTGGTATGCCGCAGCGAATGGGGTGTGTTTCTGGACATTGGTTGAGTGAGAGGCGTTGGGTGGGGGACTGCATGAATCATAAGGTTCTAATAAACTTTCAAAATCCGCGTAAACGACGACGGGCACACGCTGCTTGTGTGCAAAATCCTTAAACTTTAAGGTTTTATCGTCATCGCAGGGCAAATCTACTCTTACTGGATCTGCCCTTGCACAATCGATCTCATGACGGTACAGAAGATCTTCGCGTCCGAAATGCTGCAGACATCTGTCGCATATGTGTATGACATGATGATGATTAGTTAATGAAGATCTAACTAGCCGCGACAAGTTGCGAATCCAACAGTAATGGGAATTCCCACTGCTGTCAGTATGCAGCAACATGTTAATGTGGTTATCGCGTTTGTCTGCAGTTAAGTGTAAGGGCCCGACAACTTCATTCCTACCTTTAATAAGATCCAGACCGAAAACATTTACTGAAATGCCTGGATTTTGCCTCTCGAATTTGGAAATATCTGCGAGTTTTACCGGAAACTCAATCCCTGAGAAATCGAATTTATGGCTTGCGAATGCCTCTCTGTAATAGTGAACTTTATATGCGTGTTTATGCGGCGCCTGTACTTGAGCTGCAAGGAGAGTCCAAAGAAAACATAACTCGTCATTGTTTTGCACATTGACTATAGCTTTCCTTCTTTGGATATCAACTGGCAGAGCAACATGGGAAGACCCTCGATAGAACGGTTGAAAATGAGCAATGTTTATGTCGAGGGAAATTAATCTCTCGAGGGTTTTTCCAGAATCTCTCTCTTGAAACTCTTCCAATTTAGTCGTGATCTCCGATTTCACACAGATCTTATACCAATCAGGCAGGTGAGTGCTGGTTGTGACTTCACACATTTTGGTAAGAAAATACAAATTTGCGGAAACGATATTTAACTCCTTCTGAAGTGCAAAAGATGTTGCCAGCCCAACCTGAACCTTTACAGCCGGGGTGGACCGGCAACTAACAATTTCGCGGACTTTATTTGCCAAAAGATCATAACATGCATCAATGAAGTTAATTGGTCCAATAAAATTTTCAGAATTTTGAATGGTTCCGGTATAGATTCTATTTTTAAAAGCACTCTGCCTATCTTCAAGGACTAAGCGCGTTGCGTCTGGACACTCACCCCTCGTTGCTGCACATGATATATTTGGCTGCTGCTGCCTGCTAGGGCCGGCTACTCCTGAGCCCCGGCTGCTAGGGCCTGCCACTCCTGCGGCCTGCCTGCTAGGGCCGGGTGTTGGGTTTCGCCTATCGGTTGAGTCCGGCATTTCCCAAGGTCTCCACATAGGCGGAGCAGGTCCGGACTCGACGGCGGCATTCATGCCTGCGGGCGGCTCTGCATGGAATGTATGAATAAATAACGAAGTGAAACGTACCATTCGGTTGTATGGAATGAGTCCTCATAGGTTCCTCATACCATGGAAAATCTATAAAAAGAAAGATAATTTAGGTCAAAACGTTAAACACATTTCTGTTAAATTAATTTTTGTGTGTATTGTACTCACTATTAATTAAGTCTTGTTCCCAGTCATAAACATTTGTGGTAGGTAAACCATCATACTGTGTCATATCTATAAAAAAATAAGCATAGGTTAAAAAAAAAAAACATGACATAAAAAAGTTAATTACAAAAAATATAAAGTATAATGTACTCACAATCAGCTAATTCCTGTTCCAAGCCAGCACCAGATAAAGTCTCATGACTCGCTGGTTCTGCAAATTGCAAAAACCTGGGTGGATCAGTATCGTCCATGCCTTCAGAAGTACCTGAAACCGTTGAGAATTAAGCTGGCATCCTAGCTACATGAAATGTAATTTAAAAAAATAGCAAAGTGAGACTTACCATTTGGTTGCATGGAATGAATCCTCCTCTGTTTACTGGGCACCTTAATTTCATCATACTCCAGTAAATCTATGGAAAAAAAGACATTTGTTAAATGAAAATTTTTTAAAGCATACTATATTCAATATTAAGTTAAAACAGTACATGGATTTTTGTTAAATGAAAATTATACCCATGAAACGATAGAAAGCTATCAGAATAAAGCTGACATCTAATTACAAGGAATGCATGAAATAAATAACTTACCATTAATTTGCATGGGTACATCGTAAGAACTAGTGGTAGGGATACCCTCGAACTCTAGTTCTTCAGATGGCATATCTGTAAAAAAAAAAAAAAAAAAAAAAGGTTAGGATAAAACGCAATGTTAATTAAATGAAATTTTTATCAACAATATCAAATATTTAACAGTACATGGAATTATGTTAAATGAAAAATTAAAAAGCTGACATCTAATTACAACTAATAAATAACTTACCATTCATTTGTATGGGTACATCGTAAATACTAGTGGTAGGTATACCCTCAAACTCTAGTCCGTCAGATGGCGTATCTGTAAAAAAAAGTTTAAATGGTAACATAGGATAAAACGCTATGTTAACTAAATGAAATTAAAAAAAAACTTACTGAGATATTTATCAAATAATTCCCAATTCCATTCGTTAGAACCGAAAACCAACAGACTTCCATCACTAGTGACTCCTTCAGACAGTAAATCTAAAAAAGATATCATAGTTTAAAAGACTACATAAATTTTGTTAAATAAATAATTAAAACTGGCAATGTATGAAAAATAATTACCTTGCAGATTCACGTCATCTAGAGAAGGCAAATCTTCAATGCTTTGCGAAGACATTGTCTCTGTGTAAGTTCAGATACAACTGGCTTAGTTCCTGTTACGACGCTTCTTTTATAGAGGCCTGCACCCCAAGTTAATGACGGTGAGCAGCGCCATCGTGGCTGCAGGGGCGGGGCGCGTGACCTACAAAGATAATGACTGTAAGCGGCGCCGGCGTGGCGCGTGACCTATTTAATACCAAACCGGCATGGGTGTTCTGGATATAGGAGGGGAAGCGACCTGCACACCTGCAGGGGCGTGGCGCGTGACCTACAAAGATAATGACGGTAAGCGGCGCCGGCAGCCAGGTAGATAATGACAGGGCGGTGGCGCCTAATTATAGAGGAAGCGGCCGCAGGGGGAGGGACGGGTGAGATAATTATAGGGGGCAAAACGTACATATATATACTACTACCCCTGTTCTAGAGGGTCCAACCAGCCTGTGGGTTAAGGACCACGATTAGCTTTTAACTGTTGTAAATAAATTACCTTAAGTATTCTCAGAGGGTGATCGCTTCTGGCGTTTCCATTCCAGAATCATGAATTTTTAATGAATTGACTTTTTATTTTTTCTTACATTATTATCTCTTAATTAAAACTGCGATATCAAACTTATGACGCAACTATTTCTTGTATGCTATAATCAGTCTCATCGGTATTCATTCCAGGCGATTCCCGGGATTGTCGCTTAAATAATCCATGACCGAATTCCTTCCCGTTCCTTGCCCCTAATCCTTTCCCGCCCCTAGTAACCTCGACGTCGACAAGCTTAAAGCCATATGCAAAATAAATTTTTAAAAAAATTGATCCACTGGAAATGCTTAATCGCTCCGTTTCATTCTGAGTACATCAAATGAAACATTTTTTACTGTGAGATAATTCGTTTTTCGTCTCAGTTTTGACTCTCTTTATACAGCTCACTCCTGTCAAAACGTTACACAGGAAAAGATGAGAGAAGAGCCTTCTGGAGTGCTGGCTGCGAGCCTCAGATTAAACCAGAGCCTCCTGCTCCTCCTTCTCTCCTGAGCTTTGTCGGCAGATTGCAGCTGTCGACGTCAACCGGAAGAAGTAAAAAGCCGGCGAGTTTTAAATCAGGATCTTACTGTCCGCTCTGTTTCCTCAGAAATACTTAAATTACTCATTTCGGAGACTTAGTCTACAAAGGATTAAAGAAGCTTCTGCGGAGCTGAAGACGCAAAAGGAGCAGGTGAAACTTTGTGAACGAGGGAGCTCTCAGACGTGACAGTAAAGCGCAAGGTCGGCTCCAATATACTGTTTATTGTGGCGAAATTTCTCTGCAAGAGGAAAAAACCATAAATCATCAAACACTGCAAGTAAGATAAATTGTTTCAGTAAGTCTAGCGTGCCGATATCGAAAGTCTATTTTAGATGAATGATTTACCTGCCTTAAACTGCTGGAAGCACCGGAGATTCCACTAGAACATCATCAGACTAAAACATTATTTCTAACAATGACATCGTAAAAAAAATTGAATCAGTCATTAGTGCATATTTCCTTGTACCGATTTTTATTAACTGATCCAGGAAC
>JARYHS010013273.1:0-10244 GCA_031002005.1 Vandiemenella viatica | reverse complement strand
GTATGAGTTCGAATATCTCTAATTTAAATGTCGTGGTCTGAACACGGTATGTAAGTGTGGAATTAAAATATTTTTAGCATCTTCTTCGAATATACGCTCTTTAAATTTCAACAATAACACATTGATACAGTAAGGAACATATAGAAAATTGCAGTTGTTATAAACGGGTATACAGGAAAGAACAGTAAACTGTTGAGGTAAATTTAAGAATCACGACGCTTTCGACATAAGCTGCGAAAATCTAGTAAAAACTACAAGCAAGATGTAATTATTAGTGACGAAAAATAGGGTTAATGATTGTTTGATTCTGCGATAATTTATTTGCAGAGAAACTATGTAGTGAGGGTATTTATTGTGTATCTGCTGTGAGAGGTAACACCAGGAACATCCAGCACTGGGCGTGTGAGACAGCGCGGGCCGCTCCGTCCCCAGGAATAATCACTTAGCACAGGTTGCCGGCCTCAGCGCGGCAGGTAGACGATGCGCCGTCGGCAGTCAAAGGGTTAAACTTCTACGTTAAAATTCCTTTCCCCCCTTTTTTATATCTCAAATTACTGTCAAACTGGTATATTTTTTTTTTATTAAATGAATTTTTCTCTATTTCTTGAACCTAATTTTGTGGTCTTAACTATTTTACTTACAAAATTAAAATTCTTTATCTTACTAAAACACATACTTAGAATTTACATATAGACTCAAATTTCAGTCACAGTGACTCTGTCCTGGCAACATACTGTGATAGTGAAATTTGAATTATCTCTTTTAAATAAAAAATTAATTGTTTAAGTTATTTTTGATTGTTGTAGTGTCAGGAACATGGCGCAATAGACTTAAAAATATCCTTACCTCTTTTAACAAATTTTTTAGATTATACAAACTGTACATCAAACCATTGAAAACAGCTGCAACAAAATGTATTCATATTAAAATTTTGACTTTTAGATTTTTATGGTTCTTCATGACATCAGTTTAAGGTTGTTTTATTATTAAGATTCTTTTGTTATTATTTATTTACTGTATTAAATGAGCGGGAAAATGCTTTTAAGGCAATAAAACTAAGGAAGGATAGGGAAATATTACCCAACACGGTGAGTGCTAAACCTTCAATCTCAACTGTAACCGTGATTCTGCCTTGGATAATTTTTATCTGAGCTTTGCAACATTAACTTGGCCGCTACCCAATTTGATTAAACCCCAAATTAGGAAAGGTAAAAGTCACTGATAAAGGGTGACAGATGTTCACTATATTTTTCAGTTATAACAAAGTCACAAAACTAAATTGGCGTCAGACAATGTCTCCAAAGAGATGTAAATGCAGGACCGATTAACACAGTTGAGCCAGACCAAACTCCATTGTTCAAAATAAAGCTCACTAATGCATGGAAGATGGTAAAATTTCGTCATATGCCCCGAAAATTCAATATTTCTGCCAACGACCTTTACTTAAGTTACGCCACTGTGCCACATGGCATAAAATTCTACCTCGGAACAGCATAGTCATGCTCTAACTAATTCTGCAAGATTGGCCGGTGTCTACATCGCGCCAAAATGACACTGCAGAGTGTGGTTACTCTAGATGGCTTGAAACAGACTGGCTATGAAGAAAACCTAGGGCTGCTGTATAGAGAAAAGCCCGTGGGAACACTTTGTCTTCTGGTTTCTCACGAAAGTAGTCTCACGATCTGATCAAATGTCGTATCTAGGGCTTCAAGATTTTGTCATGTGTATGACCTTGGTGACTTTGAATATTCCTATTAATCTGAAATTTTGGTAGTAGCTAGGATGATTAAAAATTGTTAATTTTGATCCTTATAAAAAAAAAATTTGTAGCTTCAATAGATTGGCCGTAAAAAAAAATTATGTTCTGAGATTCCAAAACTTGTTAATAACTTCTACAATTTTACAGCTATGAAACCGAAATAACTTGTTACACAGTTACGAAATTTTTAGATTACCTTGCATGCCCTTCCAAAATGGAAGTTATTTTCTAAATAAAAACTGAAATTTTCAGAAAAATACTGAAAAACTGAAACTTTTTATAAGGATCAAAATTAACAATTTTTAGATCACCTAGCTACTGACAAAATTTCAGATCTATAGGGATATTTTAAGTCATCAGGGTCATATGCATGATGAAATATTCAAGCTTTAAAGTATACATTTGATCAGATCACAGGACTGTTCCCATATGAACAGGAAAACGTAGTGTTCCCAAGGGTGTTTCTATCTATAGCAGCCCTAGGTTTTTCTCGTGGCCAGTCTGTTTTAAAGTCATTTGAGCGAGCATAATGCTACTTTGTGGTGCGATGTAGATACCGGCCAGTCTTTCACAAGTCGTTCGAGCAAGCACATTGCTGCTCTGAGATGGAATTTTATGCCATGTGCCACGGCGGTGTAACTTAATTAAAGGTCGTTGGCAGAAAATTGAATGTTTCTGGGTGTGTGATGAAATTTTACCATCTTCCATGTATTAGTGAACTTTATTTTGAATAATGGGTTTTCATCTGTCTCGAATGTGTTAATCGAATCTACAAATAATATTCTTTGGAGATGATTTTTGATGCCAGTTTAGTTTTGTGACTTTGTTTAAAATTGAAGAATATAGTGAACATCTATCAGCATAATTTGGGGTTTAATCAAATTAGGTGGTGGTCAAGTTAATGTTGCAAAGCACAGACTAAAATTATCCAAGGCAGAATCACAGTTACAGTTGAGACAGAAGGTTTTGCACTAACCACACTGAAACTTTAGCTCTAACCGAATCTGGAAGACTGGCCGATGTCTATATTACGCCAAAATGACACGCTGTGGAGCACGGTTACGCTTAGATGACTTGAAACAAACTGGCCACATGGAAAACGTAGGGCTGCTATAGATAGAAACACCCTTGGGAACACTACGTTTTCCTGTTCATATGGGAACAGTCCTGTGATCTGATCGTAATTGTGTAACAAAATTTGTTTTCAGAACCGCGAGTTAAATTGAATAGCATTACATATCATTTTAAAGTCAGTTACTAAATGATTTCAAGCTAGAAATCAGATTTTTACAGTTTTGAGGAAGTATCTGAATAAGCCAGTTGCATCATCTTGAAGCAGCGTCTACTTTAAAAATTCATAATAAATCGGAGAAAACAGGTAGAGACTTTATAATTGCTCAGTAATCATTTTGGAATATGTAGAATCGTTTAAAGCCACTTTCAGATCGATAGCTTTAATAGCTTAGGAAATATTAATTAGTTAAATTCTATTTTGTTGACGAGTTTTATTTCACCCTGTTGAAAATAGTAAACGGTAGTTTTTAGTATCAAATGAAAGAGAATTCAATTATAAGTAAAATAAAGGTAATTTCAATTTTGTAACTGTAAAATTGTAGAAGTTATTAATCTCGGAAAATAATTTTTTACTGCCAAACTATTTTTTTTATAAGGATCAAAATTATAACTTAAATGGTCTAGCTACTGCCAAAATTTCAGATCTATAGGAATATCTCAAGTCATCAAGGTCGTAAGTCTGATGAAATCTTCAAGCTTTAAAGGCGACATTTGATCAGATCGTGAGATTGCTAACTTGGGAAACTGGAAAAAGTTGTGCTTCCATGGGTTTTTCTATATATAGCAGCCATAGGCTTTCCTCACCCCAGTCTTAAGATTCAGTTAGGGCGTGACTACACTTCTTTGTGGAGCTAATTGGGCGCGCAGTGGGACAGATGCAGATTTCGGTCAAGCTTGTGGAACTTTGAGGCTAGCTTGTGGCGAAATAAGAACGCCTCATGTAACTATAAATTCACTTAGGGGTCATGAGGTTGATCTTTCTGGAATGTGTTATTCGAATCTGCAAATAAAATTCTTTGGAGATGATTTTTGATGCCAGTTTAGTTCTGTGACTTTGTTTAAAACTGAAGAATATAGTGAACATCTATCATCATTTATCAGTGACTTTTATTGACTATTACCTTTCCTAATTGGGGTTTGATTCAATTAGGTGGCGGCCAAGTTAATGTAGCAATGCACAGACTAAAATTACCCAAGGCAGAATCACGGTTACAGCTAAGGCAAATCGGTTTAGCACTCACCCCGGTGCTGAGCTTATTGCCTTACTAACTGACTTTAAAAATGATATGCAATGCTATTCAATTTAACTCATGGTTCTGATAACAAATTTTGTTACACAGTTACCAAATTTTTAGGTTACCTTACACACTGTTGTGTACTCTATAAGTCTACTGGGTTGATGGACGGCAAATCTTTGTAATGTACCTAAGTTGCAAGCATTTCTGCCATGATGTTTGCTAATTTATATGTACCTTAAAACAAATTCGTCCACAGTCTATATTTAATGGGACTAGGAATACTTGCAATTAATTGAGCACTTTCACATAACTCGCCATACAATGGAATTCAGAATATTATTGCATTTAGTTCTTATATACTTGAAAATTGCTGGTTAATATTACTCTCATTAACTTTCTCAACTGTGATGATGTAGTTACTTTAAATAAGAGAGCTTAAGATGCCTTTTACTTCTGTTTTTGGAACGCTTTCAAAATAAAAACCAGACACTTATTATCTAGGATCACCAAAGTGTTTTAAAGTTTGTGTAGCTTTCTCCTGGCAGTAGTGGGAGCAGCTTCACTAGCTGCTGGTATAGTGACATTCCATAAGCCACAGAGAAAATTCTTGATGCCTATAAAGGCACAATTTCTTATTTACAGAATAGAAAACAATGGCACAAACAACTGTCTACTGTTACAATCAGTTAAAACTTAATCAAAAATATTTGGAACTAAGTGGAAATAAACTTAAATGAAATTGTAATGAATTTGCAATCTTTTTGACTTTGCTTTGAACAGAATAAACAATTTCAGCGAGTCAAACCACACTTAAATAAGATTGTAGCCACAGTACGGCACCCTTTAATTAAACTAACAGGTATTGAAATAAATTTAAAACACAAAGTTTGACACACTCATTCAAAACTTTCTCATAACATAAGGAATAAAATACCACACATATACCAATGACTGTCACTTAATTGCAATAAATGAACCATTTATTTTATTTCATGTAAACTTAATTTTTTGAAGAGCGTAATGAAAGACAAATAGGTTACATTATGTTTCACAAAGAATTGCTTATAACTAGAGGTGAAGTAGCCACTTTTGCTTCACTTTCCAAGACAAATTCACAGTGTATGTGTATGGGAGAAACAAAACAATGTATCTGTAAATGCTAACTATTTGTTTTGTGAGTTTGTGCGTGTGTGCTGGTTCGTTTGGCTATGTTGGTTAATAATTTCATTATTTATTTCTTCCTTCTAGGTTAGACAACTATAGTAAGGAAACAACTCCTTTGAATCAGATATTTGGTGGATATATTCGTTCAGAAGGTGAGATGTCATATCTACAGTGTTTGGAAATTTTTATTAAGATTTTAATAAAGCATAGTTGTACATCCAGTATTAGTTTCAGACATATATTTATCTTCAGCTTAGTATTAATCTTTAAGTCAAATCGATTAGCATTTTTCTAGATTTGCTGTTTGTTAAAAGAAAGAAATTTACTAAATTTCCTCCCTTCAATCTCTTCTGTATGCTGTGATATTTTAAAGTTTCTTCAAAGTTCTTTTTAAAAGGAAAATTATGATTAAAACAAAATAGAAATATCAGTTGTATGTTTCCTTATAGAACAATGCAGATTATCGTAAATATTGACAGATTTATGTTTTTTTTCCTTCTGTTTTTAGTGACCTGTCTTCAGTGTCGAGCTGTGTCGACAACATTTCAGCATTTTCAGGACTTGTTGCTAGATATACGAAGAGCTAATACATTGACAGATGCTCTGGCTACATATTTCACACATGAGAGACTTGATGGAGATGATGCCTATAGATGTGAAAGATGTCATCGGAAAGTTCCTGCCAACAAGAAGTTCTCACTGGAGAAACCTCCAATGGTGCTTTGTATTCAGCTAAAAAGGTAAATGGTATATAGGTGAAGCTTAAAATTCTAGAAATTATGGTTCTTTTGTAGGTATTGATGTACATTGATGGATATGATTGATATTCTGTTTTTTTTTTCTGGTATTAGTTCTTCGTGTTAAGCAAAAAAGAAGGTATGTAACATTAAAAATGTCTTATCTAATCCAACAGAGGATATGTCGATATGATTCTGGACCAAGAATGTAATAGAGTTAGTATTACTAGATTTGTCAATAGGGTAGACTTTTATGTGAAGATCACAGACAACTGAGGCCAAAATAAGTAGTTGGTGTATCATATAGCTCAATATCACTGAAATTATTCAACAATTAAAAAAATTGTGTATCGGTGCTGTTTCAGCTTTCTTTTTAACTTATATCTTTTTTATAACCCTGTCTGTCCCTCCCTACACTGCCTTAGTGCCACATCATGAATGAATATGCAAACAACTTGTGTTTATACTGTAAATAAATTTTTGTATTGTAGAGTTAAACTATATGTCTATCCAACATCCAGCAACTAGGAAAAATATTGTAGAACTATGCCAGAAACATACAATGATAGGTAAAGTAAACCCATCACTTACTAATGTTGGAGGCTGATGCAACACATAAAAAGAAGAAGAAACACAATGAACACAGCTGCACTATATTTTGGGTGACTCCTCAAATATGTAAATATTTTGATTTATGATATATCACTTGAATTATTAAACTAATTTTTATGAAAGTGCTATTAGAAAATTACAAAATTGTTTGTTCATATAGCTTCCTCTGCAATAATGGTTTGCCAGAGATGAACTAAATATGTTGTGCATTTAGGAAGTGGTCAACACTGTTTGGTGAGTGTTTACCCTTGTCAACCCATAGCCTGAATCCCTGTCTGTTTGAAACAAGTTTTGAAAACTATAATTATCAATTTACAAAGTATATTATAATATTAGAGCAAGTATCCACACATGCCTTGGTTCATTTTTGTAACATATTTTAGTTTGCTGGTGATTATGTGTTTTGTAACTTCTTTGGTTTTAGACTTATAGAAATTCAAAAAAGATTTTACAGAGATGAAATCAAACAATATCAAGGCAAAATAACCTCCAAATCATGCTGAATATATAGGAGAAAACACTGATGCCATTGTTATGTACACATTAGAGAACAAGTTTGATGTTACCATTAATTTATAAGGAAAGCTAAGGGTCAGTCGCTACAGATAGGGCGCTAAAAAATCTAGGCTGACAATAGTGTAATTCCTGTCTTATGGAGAAAAATAAGTTATGTTACCATAAATTAGAGAAAACTGGTGCCAAGATGAGGACTTCATAACAGAGCATTTGAAGTTTCTGACTGCCGCACTTGAAAACTTACTAGCATTTGGCCACCATTTTGCACTCGTGGAAACTATAGTGTGTAAAAAAGGTTTACCCCTTTTCATTTTAGTACTGAATGTTAACATGGTAAAGAAAAAAATTGAAGTTTAATAAAAAAACTTTCTTTTAATTATTATCTCAGGTTCAATTCATACTATTTTCTGAAATGTTTTAAGATTTTTAATCCCATATAACACAGGAAATATAAGAAATTAGGCTTCGTGAAAAATTATTGGCACAATGATGGCATACTTATAAGCAATTTTCCCCTTGGTCATGAATTTTTCACTTTCCTAAGGACATTATCTTTTGAAGAAAAGTGTATATCGAAGCAAAAAAAATGAACCTTAAATATAATGCCACTAGAAATATGCCTTATATGTTAGTCAGCATTACAGCTGGTGACCAGTTCTAAACACATCTTTGACACCATCCATAGCATCCACTGCAATGAATGTAAAATTGCTGGCAATTTCGTGGTACCATATGAAGATATTTCTATGCCATCACAATAAAATAATACAGTGC
This sequence comes from Vandiemenella viatica, assembly GCA_031002005.1. Lineage (NCBI taxonomy): Eukaryota > Metazoa > Arthropoda > Insecta > Orthoptera > Morabidae > Vandiemenella > Vandiemenella viatica. The sequence continues at coordinate 2,370 of JARYHS010013273.1, read as the reverse complement.
CCAGTTTTCATGAATTCGATACCAATATTTATACTTCCAAACAATGATCGTTAAGAATGTAAACTTTTCATTCTCGTCCAGGCTGCATTCCAACTAAACTGCCTGTAAATTGCCATCCAAACACCAAGCGAGCTTAAGTTATCAATGAACACTAAATTCCTTGTACCTCATGCTAAAACAAACAATGTGGTTATTCATTCTTGTCCAGTGTCCAAATCAACCTAACCGGCTGTGTCATCGTGATGTGGGCATTTGGAAACAATACCATCAGCAAGGGAAAAAAATTCATTAGCATGTATTTCATGGCATTAATATGCATTTGTTTTTTAAAAAAAATATGCCTGAGGAACCTGTGTACCAAATTTCACACCAAATTGTTCTCAGGATGCCATTATTGAACCACTTCCAAACTATCCATATTACTACATATATTGTAATTCATTTCCAAGAGCCTCAACGGAAACCCAAAGAAATTTTGGTCATATGTAAAAAAGGTTAGTGGTAGTTGTCAGGTGCCAAGGCTGCACGGGGATAATGCAACACTTTCACCTGAACTGTGAACAGCTAAATTCATGACCATGTGTAGCCTTTCTGAATCTGGTACCTAAAATATTTAAGAAATCGGCCGCCACACATTCGTATTAAACCCCCAAATGCGAAGGGTAATTGAAATAAAGTCACTTGACACAGTTTCAGAGTAACATAATACTTATATTCTTGCAAAAGTTCACCCGTACATTGTCGGTACCAGATAAGTCGATAAAGCATCGAACAACAGTTTCATTGAAGATTACAGGTTAAGCACATTCGTACGAGAAGACAAAAACTCACAAAGTCCCCCTAACATTAGTGAGTACTACGGCATGTTGGAATTAGCCTAAACCGCTCAGAGCAGTTCGCACTGCTAACTAGGATGAAGTTACGCGATTACTTTCTGGCAAAAGAATCGGACTACATATTATGAAGTTACTTCTTTTAAAATCTAGTGCGGAGCTCACTGCAAGATCTTTTATAGACTTTTCGGAGCCTATGATGTCATTAACTTTTTCTTTAATTAATATCTCCAAAAGTACTAAATAGTTTAACTTGAAATTTTTACAGGGACTTTCTATTATCATGTTCTATCTGTTTTAATTTAATTTAACATTCAAAAGGGTTTCTATAATCTTAAAATTGAAGTCATCACGTGACCAACTTGGCGGACTTTCTCGAACTTCCAACAACAATTAACAACAATTTATCTTTTAAAACTTAATTTCCCGACAAATACTTTAGCCATTATATGTTTGTAATTGCCTGAATTTGGGCTATCTACTGATACAAATTTCAACTTTGTATTCCTTTTAGTTAAAAACTTCATTTTTTCTCCTGATTAAAATTGCTAATTAAACTTTACCAAATTAGTTAATTTTACTATTAAAATACTTGGGACAATGCTGACTATAGTTGGTGATAAAAGTTCAGCTGTAGCTTTACTCAATTTAAAGATATTTCAAATCTTAGGTTTTTACTTCTCAAATAGTGTGTTTCAAAATGTGAACAAACTGAAATATCTCTTAAAATAAAATTTTCCCAATATAATGAATACACTTTAAAATGATTCTAATGGTGAGTTTTCACTGTGGAAATGAATACAGGAAAATTCCTTCAAGTTGACAAGCACTCTTCTCGAAATTTCTAAGTCCAACACAAACGACTTCAAAATCAGGTTTATAAACTACGTTTTTGCTGGGGATGGCTAGTGGGAGTGCTTTTGATGAACTAAAAGGGTACCTTACATAGTTACAACAATATGCCAGTTTTACAACAAGTTGGGAAGTTGATGACAGCCATAACAAGGCTACCGTATTTAACACCGAATTTAAAAATGCTTTCACTGACGAAAATGTAGAAAACATTCCCACGTTTCCATGGCATGTAGAATTTGAGATTGATCTGGTACAAGTTGATAGTGTAGGTATTATAAAGCAATTAAAGCTCCTGAAGTGGGGGGAAAGTGCTGGGTCCTGATGGTTTACCCGTAAGAGTATTTTCAGAATGTAACAGAGAAGGGTTATATATATGTCCATGCAGTCCACATTGTGGTCATTATGAGTGATTTGGAGGGGTTCTTAGAAGTGATCGTAGGGTGTAGGCTATCTTCAAGATTATAACAGATTATACTATGTGGGTACCTTGTCAGGATAAGGATATTTGACACCAGGGCAATCTTTGGTATAGCAAGGATCCCGAACTGCTTTAATTGTGATATTTATTATAGTTCTTACCTTGCTGATATATCACAAACTCTTCCACACAATTACCTGAAATAACTTGGTTCTAACCTAATGACTGTAAATGACTTACATGACACAATGGAAATTTAAACAT
>JARYHS010013268.1:0-31272 GCA_031002005.1 Vandiemenella viatica | reverse complement strand
ATCACCAATTAAATCCAAATACAGGATTGCTGTAATGACAGAAAATAATATAAACGTAAACGGATAACATTTTATGCCATTCTTAAATGCTTCAGAGACTATCATAAATTTGGGAAGGAATCTGACAGCTTACCAGTGAAGTAGGGAATGAAATTTTTATATCTTTAGATGTGGCATAAGGAGCTAGTGGGAGGCCTGGATTCTGGATGAATACATTTCATTTGTGGCCATTCATTATTGCTGATAGTTGAGTAGCACAATGTAAGCTTCATGGGTGTTCAGCCAGATAGCGTCATGAGACACAATGTTTCGACAGCTGGCTCTGCTGTCTTTATCAGGTGAAGAAAGCTTCATGTGAAGCCAGTCTAGGCGGTGACTTATAGTTAACTACACCTGAAGCTTTCCACAGCTGTCTAAATGCTGTGTTTTTATGACGCTATCTTGTTGAATGCCAATTAAGCTTACATTGAATACATAAGTAGGAAACAAGAGAAAAGACATAAATTGTCATGATAATGTGAGCTGTGCCTTGGGCTTGTTGAATTTGGTTATATTTTAAGCTCAGCTTCATACAAAAATTAAAGGCTCGTTTGTCCTTTTTATTCACTATAAACTGAAGCCTGGTCCGTGCCACCAATACTATATGCTGCTTCCCACTTAGCGACAGAAATGTTTGACGACCAGCTTCCAACTAACTTAACAATCACTTTTCAATACTGTGCACCACTGTGCCCAACAATGTATCAAGAAGTATTTCAGCCTTTACAAATAATTACTTTCAAAATACTCCTCTAGGCCACAAGACTATCAATATATGTTAAATACGATAAATTCAAGACAGCTTATCCACTCTTTTTCTCTATATCAAAATCAACTGCTGACTCATCACAAAATTAATGAGCATACAACCGGGGAAGTTTAACACATTGCATGCCCGAGGGTGGGAAGCCTTTGATAGGTGACTAGAGTGGTAAATGTCTTCCAAGTTTTGTGCACTTTTACATCTAACAGAATTAAATTTATCTCGGGGGATAGTGATATCAATATTTAAGACTAATATTAACATATTTCTGGAAGTCTGGGAGGATTTTAAGGAGGAGGGATCTTATTATAGGGCTAGCTGCAAAGAGATTATAGTCCTTCTACATGATGGTGTGGTTGACAAGTTCAAAGCCTGAAAAGAAGTGTGGTCGGTCGTAGAAAGTTTTAGGTGATTGCTGGACTGTGATAGTTAGTATACAGCCCAAGATAGTAGAACACATGATTTATCTAGTGGGTTACTGTGGTAAATCAGGGTTTATAAAATGATTTGGAATACTATGCAAGGAACTGTTGGAGCACACAAGACTATCATTAATACCAAGGCTTTATGGAAAAGGAGTTTCATAGTCATAATCATGACAGAAGTCAAAATCTAAATATTGTTGCCATTTCATAGGCTTGACGTGGACTGGCATGCTCAAGTAGCCATCACAGATGTATACATCCACATTCCGGAAGCCGGCCAGGGGAAGTGAGAAACGCTCGTCTGAACTTCAGGATAAAATCAGAATTACGATTGTTAAGGAAGATGAGAATGTTGTTTCCCATACATTTCCACATCATAAAAATATTATCTATTAGCCTAATTCATAAGCAGGTTTCTGATTATTACAATTAAAAATTACCATTTCATAAGTTCAAGTAAGATGTTTGTGCAGACTGTCTGAGTACACATCACAAAGTTGTAAATTTGATGACAGATTCTGTCACTGAAGGAAAAGTAGTTATAAGTAAGTATCATTTAGGTTATGGAGGTGAGGAAAGAAGTGCAGGGAGGACACAGCTTTGATAATTGTTCTGTTACACTGACGCCCAGGGAGTGGGGTATGTTGGTTTACAAAACTATTATTTCAACACTCTGTTTTGGTTATTGGAATCCCTAAATGACCAACCTTATAGATTTTGAGAATCAGGAATACCGAATAGTTGCATGAAATTTTAGTTGTGGCAGACAAAGTACATAGAAATACTGGTATAATGAAGTATATCATCTGAAGAGAGAAAAAATTCAAGGGATCTTTTACTTTTTCATTGCTAACACTCAAATTTTTTCTGATATGCAAATTTTAAAGAAAAAAGAAACCAATTAATTATTTGCATAATACTGTATATGAAAATTGATGTCACTTTCCTATAGACAGGATGAAAAGTTTTTTTCTGTGATTAAAAAATGCCTCACAAACCTACCAGGTAAATTACCAATATAAGTAAAACAAGTTCGTTATTCAGAATATTTCTTTCTATTAAATAAAGTGCAATATTTCAATTAGTGTGAGAAAGAACACAAAATATCATTATTTTGAAAGAAAGACTGTATAGGTTGAATTAATGTAGTCTCAAAGGTATGCAGCCAATTGGGTCATTGAATGCTCTACTACCTCAATCAGGTGAGCAAGTAACACAACAGTGGTATCACATAGTATAAATTTTTTAAGAAGCTGAAAAGAAATCTAAAAAAGGAGAATATTGCATTAAAAATTATGACATCATCAATGATAAAATTCAATTAATTTGCATTATTAAATGAATTAATAAATACTTTTGAATCCTAATGGATTCAATTACATAGTGGTACTTATAGCAGATAAATAAAAGTATAATAGTTTTCTTTTATTATCTTTTACTTAAAATAATGATACCGTTATGTTAATATTATTTCATTAGCCATTCTACATAGCACCAACTGAGTATGTTACATCGCAGCATACACTGATCAGATTTTACAGTAATATGAATCTATCGGCCAAATGGAAACATTTTAATAATTACAAACAAACATACCTATCAGGAGGAGGCATAAATTCTGAATCCTCTGGTTTGAGGTCTTCTGGAATATTCTGAAGGAAAAAGAAAAAAAAACACTAAGATGCATAAAAACTCAGAATGATTAAATAAAACTATAGAAAATAGTTTAAACAAAGCAGCTCTTACACTGAAAGGATAACATTATTAAATAGGGGACTTTACACAGTCAGATGTGGAGTACCTCAGGGTTCTATATTGGGGCCGCTATTGTTTTTAATATATATAAATGATCTACCGTGTTTCATCTAAAAACTCAAAATTTGTCCAATTTGCAGATGACACAACAATAGGAATTAAAAACACTCCAGATTTATCTACAGAATATATTTCAAATTATGTCTTTGAACTGATTAATAAATGGTTTACAGCTAATGGCTTGTCTTTAAACTTTGATAAAACTCAGTATATGCAATTCAGTACATCACACAGATTAACACCTGACATAGACATAAAATTTGCAGGCCAGTCCATTCAAGAGACAGATAGTGTGAAATTTCTAGGTTTGTATCAGTTATTGATCATAATTTAAATTGGAAAGTACATGTTTCTGACTTACTAAAGCGATTGGGAACAGCCACATTTGCAATTCGTACAATTTCAGCTTTAGGTGATGTCCGTATGAGGCAGCTAGTTTATTTTGATTATTTTCACTCCGTATTGTCATATGGAATAATATTCTGGGGCAATTCTACCCATAGAGACAAAGTGTTCAGAGCCCAAAAGCGTGTAATAAGAATTATGTGTGGGGTTAGCAATAGAACTTCATGTAGAGAGCTGTTCAAGAAGTTAGGGATTTTAACATTAGCATCTGAATATATATACACATTAATGTCCTTTGTAGTCACAAATTATACTTTGTTTGAAACAAATAGTAAAATACACAATTATGGCACTAGAAGTAAAAATGATCTTCACAAGACTTACAAGTCATTGTCATTTGTTCAAAAAGGGGTCCGATATTCAGGGATACATATATTCAATATGCTCCCAACACATATAAAATGTCTAGTAGATGATAAGAATAAATTCAGGAAAACATTGAAAGAATTTTTAATTGACAATTCCTTCTACTCTGTCGAAGAATTTATTTCTAAGGTCTCTTAAAAATAACTGCCAGTATCTTGTGTAAATATAGTTCACATAATTAATTTACCATGTATGCTATGACTGTACATCTCCTGGTGTATGTATTTAGTTTCTTACATAATTGTTTATGGTACCATATATGTTATGACTGTACATCTTGTGGTGTATGTATTATTTTGTTATGGATATTTTTTTTTATTGTACCATATATGCTATGACTGTACATCTTCTGGTGTATGTATTATTTTGTAATGGAAGTGTTTAATGTACCTTGTATACTATGACTGTACATCTAGTGGTGTACTTATTATTTTGTTATGCAACTGTTTATCTGTAAATTGACAACTTTCCACATCCCACAGAGCCAGTCTCTTATATTGGGATCAATGGAAAATGAATGTATTGTATTGTATTGTATAACATTCTGGAAGTAGCATACTTTTGAAAAGTCTTTCAAAGTGATAACACAGGTATTGTGTTAATTACAGTGAAATGAAAGGGAAACATATAGCTAAGAGGAGAAGGCTTTTTTTGTTATAAAACATTCAGCGGTGTTTTGAAATATACAATATATCAACTTTCACATTAGCAACAAATAACAGCAAGAATGAGTTTATAGCTGTTACCAACCTAGCACTAAAACATGGAATGTGCCTTCATTACAACCAACTTGTCCTTTAGCATATATCTGATATCACCTTTCAGATTATTTAAACGTACTTTGGAATTAAATGAGAACGTAATAGTTTGTATAAATACCTTAAAGCACCACATTTAAAATTCACAGATATAACAGGCCTTGATTATTGTTTTCACATAATTTACTATAGTGAGTTCCAATTCCTGGTACAGTCGCAAACTAGTCCTTAAAAATAACATACCGTGCACACTTAATACCTATCTTTCTTAAAATTGCAGGAAATATTTATGCAGAGGTGAGGATATTTACATTCTCTTGATAGTTAATAACTAACCAGAGAGGGCTCAGGAAAAAACACTCTTTCGTTCATTCTATATGCTACTACTCGAAAACTAATGTACTTGCAATATGATTGCGAAATGAACCTAAAAAGTTAGGATATAATGCATATACAGATGAAAGTCGGCATCTTGTAGGGGGGGGGGGGAAACGTTATCTCATAATAGCATGTTGAAATGCAATATGGTTTAAGTCTAGATGGGGATACCGCTGCCTCACGACTATTAACGTGACGTCACGTTCACGTACAGTCATCTGCGTAAAATACGTGTTATTACTTGTCGAAGTTAACAGCAGATAATTTATTATTTAAATGCGAGCTTCACCTGAAACATTGGTTGTGTTATCGGACATCTGCGGCCGCTTACCAGCGGCCGCCTGCCTCTGATCTACCTTCGGGATATCAGTTTATGTTGATATTGTACAGCTTTAAATTATTGTGACCGAGCGTAGCGAGGGCACAATACAATAATAAATGATGACTGTACGTGAACGTGACGTCACGATGACGTCACGTTAACAGTCGCGAGGCAGTGGTATCCCCATCTAGAATTAAACCTGCAATATTTTGTCTGAATAGCCTATATCATAATTCCATATAATGTGTTAATATGAGGGAAGAAAACAAATATCAAATGCAGTGTTATGAGGAACTAGTTCTGTTTTGCTTTGAGATGCTATTATTCAAAGTACTTTATATCAGACTTGTTTCCATGTTCCTCACTCATTTCCATAACATAACAGCAGCACTTAAGGTTGTCTTGAAGTTCTATATCCTACCAACATATATATATATAACTACGAGCAGTTCTGGCCATCTGCATTTTAACACTTGAGAAAAAAAAAAAAAAAAAATATATATTTCAACGAACGGGAACATCACATGTGTCAATTTCCACACGTAAACGACTTAAATGTACACAAGCCACGTAAATAACTACAAAGGTTTCCACGTAATCAGTAAGCTAGTGAAAGAGGGTGGTTGTTGTTGACAGGCAACACTAATCATTAACGTATATAATGTACGAGAACATTAGCACATAAACCTACCTCTTCCATTATATAAACAGCATTTATTGGCTCCATGTCACCTCCTCTGTTCATATTAAGAGACTAAAACACAATACCATTTACTGTAAACACAAGGCTTAGTATGAACAGCTGATAATCAACAAAGATACTGAATTCTAGAGATGAAACATTTTACTCACAATTCGCATGGAACTATTACTAATGTCATAAGTTCATAAATATTGAAATGTTAACCAATAACTCGTACAATATTATTCACATCAACAAAATATATGTATAATAAACGGTGTTGTTTGTTAGCGACTATATGATAATATCGGTATAACTTCAAGAAAACAGTAAAGCAAAGGATAACAATTTTTCTTAATTCGAATGTAGCTTATTTGTGAGCGGCAACATCATTGTAAACTGTTTCTTTTTGTATTTTAAGTTTTTCCAGTGTTTGAGGTAAGTTTTTAAGCACATCTCTCCGAGGTAGATTTACAGCACTATTCTTTCTTATAAACAAATAAATTCTTAGATTCCATAATCCCCGTGTGAAGCAGCATCCTAGTATTATAATCTATAATCATATTACGTTAGGGAAACTATGATGATGTTGTTTTGTAGAATATCGATTTTAACTGCAAATCGCTTGTGCTTGGAACCATTACTACCTCGCGGCACAATTCGGGGATCGTCGAAATCACCGAGTAGCTTCTTGAAACCATTCCTTCTTTTTTTTTTTTTTTTTTTTTTTTTTTTTTTTTTTTTTTTTTTTTTTTTTTTTTTTTGCTTATAGATTTATGCCTCGACCACACCGAGATCATTAGAGGTGCGAAACGAGAGGGGGTAATGAACGGAAAACACTTTGGCCATGACCTTCTTGAACGAAACACATCAGCATTCTTATTGAGTGATTTTTAGAAATAATGTAAAACCCAAATCTGGATGACCGGACGGGGATTCTAATCTACACTGTCCTGAATGCGCAGCCAGAGCGTTACCGCTAGCCCACTACGCACGGTACCAATATTGTTGATTATATTAATGGATGATTGTATTACACTCAATCATTAGGTTGTTTCCTGATGACATACGATCACAACATCGTAGGAAAGCTAGAGAGGTTTATGTGCAGAATATCTTGCTGGGTTGCTCAACATTGAGTAAGGGTAAATGCCATGAAGTGCCTACAGGTCATCTACACAGGTAAAAGATAATGGAGGAATTGCTTACTGAATAAAAGTAAATATATTGCCTTTAAATTTGATAGTAAACTCAACTGAGCAGGAGCACTATCCTAAATTACTTAGATAGATGCTTCCGTAATAAAAGGTACTGTGCTTCTCATAAAGGACAAAAGTCATGGCTTATGTACCACCAGATCAGTCTTCAGAAGAAGGTGGCGTACCGCTGGTGAATACATATCCATCCCATTGCAGTGCTCCAACCTTGAGCCAACACTGTGAAGGAAGCTGTTTTCTCCGTTACGCCCATGCGGACAAGATGGCGGACAAGACGCTCTGCAGTGCCGGATCTAGCGAGAGTCAAACTTGAGTACCTGACCCGGGCGGCAACTTCATGGGGGCGGAAAAATCATGTTTGAAGGGGGCGGTAAGAGGCAAATTCGTGTGGTGACGGCCTGTTTTAGTTCCACTGCCCCGAGTGGCAACCATCATGGGGGCGCAAAATCGAAGGACAGCTATGTACTGTACTCGGTGGCAGATTCACCCCGCCTCGTAGAATTCGTAGATCCCACAAGTGACGCCCTATGGTCACATCGTGTAGTCCAGTACCCACTCCTCGTTGTATATGATCCTCCTCTATCCGCTGATGCCCATCACGCATCGCTACTGTAGCAGCTTATCCTGTACGAACCACACTGTCAAAGTAAGACAAACATATTTCCCACAGACAAATCATTCAACCACATTGGTACTCACTCATATGGAGATATTACGCCTATTGATGTCGAGCAGGCATACCGATCAGCCTGGCACGTTTCCACTTCGTGTGACCGCTCTTCAGCGGCATAGCGCGGCGTAACACTGAGCAGTCCGATCGCACAAAAGAAAACGCTGCTAGGTCTACGTACACGCCACCACTTGCGATATTAATCACTTATTATGTACTACACATTCTCTAATTTTGTATTCATTCAGACCATTCATTATGGGCAGTAGTGGATCCATGGGGGCTGGGAGGCCCAAGCCCTTCCCAAAAGTATCTAAGTCCACCCCCGATTTTGTAATTTTAGAGACTTTTTTTTAGCTCTACACATTTTTAAGGGCGGCCTCACTACAAAGCCTAGCCTATCACTGGTTGACTGAAGCCCCCCCCCCCTCCACCCAAGTCAAAAGACGCTCAAGCCCCTCCCAAACCAAAATCCTGGATCCGCCACTACTTAACAATGTTTATACACAGAATTGTAAAAGTATTCCAACTAAATCACAGTTGTTTGCATAAATTATTCAGAAAACAATTAGTGTTGGGAGCAGCCACGTTTGCAATTCGTACAATTTCAGCTTTATGTGATCTCTGTATGAGGCAGCTAGTTTATTTTGCTTATTTTCACTCCTTATTGTCATATGGAATAATATTCTGGGGCAATTCTACCCATAGAGACAAAGTGTTCAGAACTGAAAAGCGTGTACTAAGAATTATGTGTGGGGTTAGCAATAGAGGTGTTCAAGAAGTTATGGATTTTAACATTAGCGTCTGAGTATATGAACACATTAATGTCCTTTGTAGTCACAAATTATACTTTGTTTGAAACAAATAGTAAAATACACAATCATGGCACTAGAAGTAAAACTGATCTTCACAAGACTTACAAGTCATTGTCATTTGTTCAAAAAGGGGTCCGATATTCAGGGATACATATTTTCAATATGTTCCCAACACATATTAAATGTCCAGTAGATGAAAAGAATAAATTCTGGAAAACATTGAAAGAAGTTTTAATTGACAACTCCTTCAACTCTGTCGAAGAATTTATTTCTAAGGAATCTAAAAAATAACTGCCAGTATCTTGTGTAAATATAGTTTACATAATTAAATTACCATGTATGCAATGACTGTACATCTCCTGGTGTATGTACTAATTTGTTACGTAATTGTTTACGGTACCATGTGTTTAATTTAATTTCATTCAATTGCACAGGCTCCGGTGGAAATTTCCCTACATACTCATCTTCCCCCAATCCTGCACCCACCTACATTTTCCATCTACAAATTTTATCTTTAAATTCTTTCAATATTTTTGGCAAATTATTAATCATTTCTCTTGGTAACTCATTCCAATCCCTGACACCCTTGTGCCTGAAATCGAGTGCCAGCTTGTGGTCATGGTCATCTTTTCCCTTCCATGCACTACTTTTCATACCTACAGCAATATCTTTCCATTCCTCATCGCCAGTATATGCCCTGTACACTCCCATGACCCTCCTCATCCTCCTTCTGTCTTGCAATGAATCCTATTTCAGCTCCTTTATCATATCTGTCACTGATTGCATTCTGCGAAGATTTCCAGAAACAAATCTAGCAGCCCTTCTTTGCACCCTCTCCAACTCCTGTATTTGATATGTAAAATGAGGGTCCCATTCTACACTACCATATTCGAGCAGTGGTCTGAAAAAAGTTTTGTAAACGAATTCCTTTACTTCTCCCGTACGTCCCCTCATCACTCTCTCCAACAATTTTGAAACCTTTTCCTACCAACTGGCCAATGTGTCCTGCCCAGTTAAGCTTGTTATCAAAAGTAATGTCAAGATATTTACATTTCAAGTCTTCAGCAAGCAATTCTTTCCCCACCTTATATTCATAATTAATCTTTTGTTTTTTATTTGTGTATCTAATAAGCTGCATTTATCTTCATTCCATGTTTACCAACCCAACTAGATATCCTGTACAGATCACCCAGCAACTGTTTACAATCCTCTATCGTTTTGATTCTTTTATACAGCATTATGTCATCTGCAAACAATCTAATTTCATATAGTAAACAATCAACACAATTATTCATTAGAATAATGAATAGCAATGGTCCCAATACGCTACCCTGTAGCACACCCATTTTTACTTCTACTTCTTTTGATACTACATTTCCTACCCTAACTTTCTGTTTTCTACCTTTTAAAAATTCTTCAACCCAGTATAACACTTTTTCATCCACTCCAATGGTTTTTACCTTATTTACTACCGTTTTATGGCTTAATCTGTCAAACTCCTTTGAAAGATCTAGTGCTACACTATCAATTTGGCCTCCCTTGTCCATTTCATCTGAAATATCTTGCATATATCCCACCAACTGAGATTCGCATGAATATCCTTACCTGAACCCATGTTGCCTGCTTAAAAACCACTTACGCTCCTCACATATATTTCTGATGTGGTTGCATATCAATCTTTCCATTAATTTACCTACCCCTGAATGTCGAACTGATTGGCCTGTAATTCTCAACTCTATTTCTGACCCCTCCTTTATGTACCGGTACTACTATTGCACTTTTCCAGTCGTGTGGTAACCAGCAAGTATATTTAAATACTATTTCAAGATAAGGTACAATGCCACATCTGGCTATCTTTAAGATATCTGTAGTAAAATTATCTTCACCAGCCCCTTTATGTTTTTTCAGCTGTCTTATTTCCTTCGTGATTTCCTCAGGATGAATATCAAATTTTTTACTACTGTCATTTCTAATTGTGTTGTTAAGCTCGTTCTCCGAATTAGACCCTTAGGGTTTCTGATTCATTGTCCCTAATGCTTTCTCTGAACCAGTTACTTAAAATCTCTGCCTTTTTCAAATCGTCAGTAACTTCTTCTCCATCCTTATCTATAAGTGTCTCTACACCCTCCCTTCCCCTCAGTTTCCTGATATAGCCATAGAAATTTCTGGATACATCAGTCAATGGTCCTCCTGCACAGACAATATTCTTCATAAACCCATCTATAGCCATTTTCTTTGCTGTTATTAAGTCCTTGTTTGGTTGTTTTAAATATTCCCTACTACCCTGCTGTCTCTTAACTCTGTTATGTTCTTTTCTTACCAACCTCTTTAACCTCCTCATTTCCCTATTATAGTACATAGGTTCTCTACTTCTCTTTATTTTCTGCCTTGGAATAAATTTTTCTTCCCCCTTTCTTATTATCTCCTTGAACTCTTCCCACCTTGACTCTACTGTACTTAAGCCTTCCTTCCATTTGCTGAATTGTTCTCTGAAATATCTCTTCAATTTGGGAACCTGTGCCATTTTATAAATTGTACCTATTTACCCCTTCAATTTTGGCTGCTGGTTTACTAAATCCTCTAATATCCATCAGAACTGCTTCATGATCACTTATTCCTTCAGTTACTTGATACCTCAAAAGGTTTTCATTGGGTTTAATTAGAAATATATCCAAAATATTTTGTCCCCTAGTGTTTTGCTCAACTTGTGTAAGTCCTCCTTCCCTTATTAAGATATTTGCAAATCTTTGTTCCCTTGTGTTATTTATCTTATTCCCTTCCCAGTTTACACCTGGTAAATTTAAATACCCGCCGATGATGATCATTCTATTCTCACATCTGAAATCTGAGTATGAATTTAATTTCTCCCCAAGAGCCTCATCCTCTTCTGTCATTCTTCCACTGCGGTAAACAGCCAACACTCTGATTTTTTCTTTTTTATTACCCCACAAATCTACCCCAAGTAACTCATGGTCTTGATCTATGAACGCCAGTGAACTGTGGTAGTTTTTGCTAACTAGTATGAAGACTCCTCCACCAATTGCTCCTCTATTTCTGCGGTACACTCTGTAACCATCAGGAAAAACCTCACTGTCTAGTACTTCTTCTTTTAACCAACTCTCTACCCCATTTATTACTTGTGGTTCGTGTATCTCTATTAAGTTTGCAAATTCGATTACTTTGTTCATTATACTTCTACAGTTTACCATTAACACCCTTACTACTGTCTTTACATTTTCAGAATTTATCTCCTCTTTCCCACTTTTACCGCAGTTAGTTATTGTTTCAGCCATTTCATCTATTTCTTTAACATCTGTGACTTTCCCCATCGTGAATCTGCAATCAGTATCACTTTGATAATCCATTTTCGTCCCTCCACCAGCAGCCCCTAACCTAAAAAAGGCACAGTCCTGACCCCATCATCACTGTATGTTATGACTGTACATCTTGTGGTGTATGTATTATTTTGTAATGGAAGTGTTTAATCTACCATGTATACTATGACTGTACATCTAGTGGTGTACTTATTATTTTGTTATGCAACTGTTTATCTGTAAATTGACAACTTGCCACATCCCACAGAGCCAGTTTCTTATATTGGGATCAATGGAAAATGAATGTATTGTAATGTATTGTATTGTAATGTATTGTATTGTATTGTATTGTATATGATGTGGGAGCTGGGTTTGCAGCCATTGCTATTCGGGATATGTGTATAGAGAGTTCTGAAATGGGAAGAGGTGACCAAGAGTACAAACTGGAACTGGAGTAAGGGAGATTTAAAATTATCTTTTATAGGTATATATATGTATATGCTACTGAAATACAGTAATAAGAAAATGTAATGAATAATTTAACGGAAAATGTTTCAAATTAAAAGTTATAAAAGGAAACATAAGTCCGTGATACAGGCTAGTAAGCTACGAAATAATTTAAGATAGTAAGAGATAATGAAATTCGGTAAATTGGAAAGCAGATATTAAATTTAATACTCCCTGTTATCATGAAATAGGGACTTCAGGAAGGAATGTACAGTAGGAAGTGCGGTACAAAGACAAAAGCATTAAACGCTGCAATGAATAAAAGTTGTGTGAAACTTGAAATTCAGTTATGAGAAGGCTAACAAAAGCTTATTAGTAAAACCCTGGATCGCTTATCTAATATTCCTGACTGCTCTCATAAAGGAAGTATTGAACATTAATCACAATCTCGTACTTATTGCATTCGTAGTAACATGAATAAAAGAAAAATATGGAATTAGAAAATTAGTCACTTACCATCAAGTATTTTAGGAAAATAGAGTTTCCTGTGACTTTGAAGCATCTGATGATTAAGGTAAAATATAATATGTTTCATTTTACTGTGAAGGTATGAGTCTATGAAGTAAACAACATAGGACAGTTAGCAATTTAATATTAGTTATAAAGATTTTTGATGTGTTTTGGAAAATCTGTAGGGGAGTGCTCAACTTCGAAGGTGATATTTGTTTGTAGTAGTCTCTGGTTTATTGTCAGCTGATTTGAGCTGAAACGTGTGTTTCTGTTTATTTCAAGTAGAAATGTGTATTATACTCAAACGCAGACTGATTGCAGTGACGTGAAGACAGTAAATATGTGTCACGATATGTAATGAGGTACGTACATAACTTCTGTGTGTGGATGGGGATGTATGACGTAAGCATATTCTATAACAGCACAGAAAGTAAAGTTTTTCGTGGATTGAATAGTTACTCGAAAACCACTTCGTTAGGATGGTGGCGAATATATTTATGGTACCACATTAGATTCATAAAAAAAATTGCTGTATACAGAATATTTAACGAGTTTTTTTGTATGTTCAAGTATTGTCCGTTTACAACCACTTAAACTCATCTTACATTTTTCTTTTAGAAAATTATTATTATTTTTTATTTATTTTTAGCTGTATTAATAGCTTAATCCTATGACAAAATACTCATATGATAGTTGTATTAGCAATTAGTTCAGCAGTCTTTTTGCAGCACAATTGAACCTCACTTTGCAGAAGTCACAAAACATTTCTCACTACTGTTTAACAGTCGATGAAAATGTTCCTTTTTAATTGGCAGGTAATGTATCTAGTTATTTGTTCATCATAAAGGTGGAATGAGCTGTGAAACAACTGAAAACCTATTGGGTCTGCATTTCGATATAATTTCCACTTAAAGTAATCACAAGATCTGTCTTCTTCAACTGGAAAGAACTGTTTTCGAAATTAAATACAATGTCATCAGTCTAAGATTGAGATACAGTTGCGACATTTTAGATCTAAATTGTAATATTGCTACAATAAATTTCAACCACACTGAAAATAAAGCAATAATTACCCAAGAAGAAACCATTATTATGTCTATAATTTGAGATAATTACATGACCATGGGGTAACCTGTTGGTAGTTAATATAGTGTTTTTGTTTCTTCCTGTATGCCATTGATCATTTCTTATTTATCTGCCTTAATGGGCCATTTTAACCAAAAGGAAAGAGGGTGCCATTGATCATCCTCCACTTCTCTGCCTTTCTTTAAATAGGCTGTTGGTAAGATGTTTTCTTTTGCCAGAGTTCCTTCAGTTCCCAAATCTTCATCTGAGCAAGCAGGATGCACCATGTGAAGTTGCTGTCGAAGCAGTTAATATAGTCACCCCTCAAACACTTACACACGTACCACGGAATGTAATAATAATGTACAAAGGATCTTGCTTGGGGCATTTGCATGTCTTATTTGCAAAATTTTCTGCTTTTATTATGTGTCTTGATTACTTATCCACCAGTTTAAGTTCAGAGCATGTACATAAAATTATTGTCGTAAATGATAATCAATTCCTGATATTACATCAATCATTGTGTTCTATAATATGATGTATTTGTAGTTAATGCTCTCAAGTATTAAAAAATTTAAGCTTACTTTGGAGTCATTATTATTAATTTTAATTGCAATGGAACTCCCCCATCCCCCCATATATATAATTTCTTTTATAATTGGAATGTTAAATTCCTCCCTATTTACATTTCCAATTTACAAAATTGAGCTTTTAATTCCTTAAGCGTTTTTGGTAAATTATTCATCACTTCACTTGGTAATTTGTTCCAATCCTTGACACCCTTACCAACAATGGAAAATGTTTCCACTCCCTTATTCATGAAATCAAGTGCAAGCTTGTGGTCATGGCCGCCTTTTCCCTCCCATGCACTATTCTTTGCGGAATATCCCTCCAAGCCCCATCACCAACGTATGCCCTGTAGATTCCCAGCACTCTCTTCACACTCCAATGACTCCCAATCCAGCTCCCTTATCACATCAGTTACTGCCTGGGTCCTGCTATAATTTAAAAAAAAGTCTAGCTGCTCTTCTTTGTAAACCGTCCAACTCCTGTATTTGATACTCAAAATGTGGGTCCCAAACTACACCACCATATTTAATCAATGGTCTGACCAAAGTTTTGTAACCCAATTCCATAACTTTCATCACCCTCTCCAGTAAATGAAGGATTATGTAACATTTTCCTACCACCTGCCCAATGTGCTCTTGCCCAGTTGAGTTTCTTATCAATGTTATCAAACGTTATGCTAAGACATTTACACTTCAAGCTATCAACAAGCCAATTCTCACTCCACCAAATAACCCATAATTAACCTTTAGTTGTTTTTTTTTTTAGTCTACCTAATAAGCTGCACTTCTTCGGCATTTATCTTCATTCCATGCCGACCTACCCATTTAGATATTCTATCCAGGTCAACCTACAGCTGTTCACGGTCTTCATCATTTTTGTTTGTATTATATACCAGTATATCATCTGCAAAATACCTAGACTCTGACCGTAACCCATCAACACAGTCATTCATTAGAATAATGAGCAGCAGTGGTCCCAATACACTACCCTGTGGCACTCCTACATTTACTTCCATGAATGCAACACCAGAGTTCCACAATTACAACTATCTTTGCTGTTGATGGAAGATATTTTCTTATTTCATGCATTCTTAGGTTTATCATATTTTTAAAGCCTTTTATTTTTGTTGTGGTAAATTGTAATGTTATGCAGTGAGTCTGAGTGAATACACATCTCACCCACTTGCCGTATCTCTTGCCTCTGTTTCAGATTAAGGTTTAAACAAAAATATTTTATTATATATTTTTCATACACTTCTTGCCTTCATCAGTTGATGAGTGGTGAGTTTGCTTTCACTGATTTTGTGATTTTAATTCCGGTATGTTACTTGCAGACTAAAGTTAAAAATTAATGTTTTAAAAATATTGTAATATCTGAGTGACAGTAGTTTCTATCATTTAGCATCTCTTATGTATTATTATTATTATTACATGCTAAATAGATATTCAACAGTTTATTCTGCTTTGATTTTCAAGTATGATACTAAATGTGTCAGATATTTCATTTAGCAACAATATGCCTTGAGGTATATTTATATAAAAAGAAAAGACAAAATATTCAATCTAGTTTTTTTTTAAATCTGTACATTTTCAAATATTTTAAAAAACAACCTTATCCCCTTCAAAATACTATCCATTTCAACTAATACATTTACCCCAATGGTGCTTCCACTGTTTGAAACATTTTATGTAGTCATCTTTAGAAATGGCCGACAGCTCCTCCCTCTTTTTTTTCTTGACCTCTTCAATGTTGTCAAATCAGTGTCCTTTCATGCGTCGAAATAAGAAGAAGTCGCACGGAGCCAGGTCAGGCGAGTAAGGTGCGTGGGCAGTGGAACCACACCATTTAAACTGCCTAACAGAGACAGCTGTGTGTGCAGGGGCATTGTCGTGGTGGAAGAACCAGTCTCCTGCCCGCCATAAGTTGGGTCTTTTTTGACGAACACTGTTGCGTAATCTTCTTAAAACTTCCAAATAAAAGGTTTGATTGACGGTCTGATGTGGGCGAAGAATCTCTGAATGAACTACACCCTTCACATCAAAACAGCAAATGAGCATTGTTTTGATGTTTGATTTGATGACATATTTTTAGACAATGGCGTCTTCCATTGACTTGACTGTTGCTTTGTTTCTGGGTTGTAATCATAGCACCATGACTCATCACCAGTAAAGACCTTTGACAGAAAATATGGAGCAATTTAAAGCTGTTCTTTCAAAGCACGACATGTTTCTACTCGACGTTCTTTTTCATTGTCAGTCAGAACCCGAGGAACAAACTTGGCAGCAACCCTTTTCATTCCCAAATTTTCAGTTGAAATTCGCTGAATCAAGCTCAAAGATAACCCACTAATCTCTGACACTTGATCAATTGTCTGTCGACGGTCTGAGAGCACAAGCTCTAGAATTTTTTTGGTCAGTTGTTGGATGTCCACAATGATGTTTGTCATCAATTGACATGTCGCCTTTTTTAAACTGATCGAACCACTCGTACTCTTGAGTTTTTCCCATAACGTTATCTTTGTAAACTGTTTTCAATATTAAACAGTTCCAGCAGCATTTTTACTGAGTAGAAATAAAATTTCTCAGCTGCACATTGTTCACTTAAACTTGCCATCATAAGGAACGAAACAATGAAAAATGGCACTAACAAAAACAATCACTGCAGATTAACAGAACAAGCCAGATCGACAACAGAGCCGGCATGAACTGGATGAGTTGCGCTATAAATGCCTAGCAGCAGAAATGTGTACTACACAAACTCTGCCCATGGCAAAGCTATTCTGGTTGTTTTTCGATACACCCTCGTAAATACCCCTTTTTTCTGGTGTAGTTGTTTGTTGATACTCCCCTACCCCTTTAACTTTGGTGAATGGTGATCATAGTGCATCTTTATTTTCCTTATAGACATTTGATTTATTGATCCATGAAGATGATGCAACAGTTCATTGTAACTATGAGTGGCTATAACAGCCCTATATACGATTATTGCTACTATTTTTGTAAAAAATATCAGTTGATAAGACTCCTGTTCCCATGATTAAAGCTTAGATTATCTTCTGTGACGTTGCCTTGTTACTATGACTCTCCCATGAGGACTATTTCATTGTAATCTTTTGGTATTATTTGTTGTAGCATAGTTGCAGCAGATTGTATCTGCTACCCGTATTAGCACTGATGTGGATAAAGAAAATCTTTATACTTTTTCTATTTAATGCAATGATCATATTGCAGTCACAGTTTCTAATGTGGGGTATATATATATATATATATATATACACAGATGATGGCGGCTGGGATTGATGAACATAAAGAGAACAAACAGAAGAAACATGCAATATTTCTGTGGTTAGCCTTATTCTTGCTAAAAGTGAGCACCAGGCATAGCCAGATGTATGTACTTTTAGCAAGCATAAGGCTAACTGCCGAAGTATTGCACATTTCTCCTGTTTGTTCTCTTTATGTTCACTATCCCCAGCCACCATCATCAGTGGTTAGTGTTGGGTTGTATTTCCCTGTCCTTCTTTAGTTTATAGCCTTAAAGCATTTTCCTGCTCATTGTTGTTGTTATATATATTGTATGTTTAAAACTGAAAGTAGTTTATTTTTTTATTTTTTAGGGAATAATTCTATTCTCAAGAAGAATTTTTACCTCTTTACTCTGGCTGAAAGAATACAACTATACTGAAGAAGTAAGCAGACATTTAGACATTCTTTCATATACCTGACTATCACCATGAGCAGTGACAGTATTCACCATCAGGACAGCAGTAGTTGCACACCTGTCGACCGTCCTGTGCAGCTGACATGCGCCGTCTGCCTTCAGCTTTTCTCTTCACGTAACTTGTTGCTCACTCACGTTTTCAGCCATTACACACAATTAATTGCACCTTCTTACACCTGCAACCAGTGTAGTCACATCTCTGCAAATAGGTTGATGTGTGAACACAATAATAGAAATTTTTCAGAAGGGCTATTGTCTCAGCTCTCATATACAACTTGTACTGAAGTATTTCTGTCACCGTATCATTTGATCAGACATGTGTTCCTCCATGTCTCTGCTACTTCCCATCCATTATATATTGTAGGAACTGCTCATATGTTTTTAAAAATCCAACCACACTTCAACTTCATGAATGCAATAGCAGAATACTACCACCACCATCGTCTTCACAGTTGAGGTAAGAGAATATTTCTGTTTTTTTTATTTATTTATTTATTTATTTTTATTGATGATGCAGTAAAGTTTAATGTTTTACTAGCAGCGGTATTGTACATGAAGTGACTAAACCATCTTGCATATTTGATATTATACATGATTAGCCTAAATGATTCATCAGGTTTGAAAACACCCTGTATCAAAAAGTATACAACCAACAAAAACAAGCAGTACATGAAAAGATACATAAACTCACCGAGTATAAAAGCTGCTAGATGTCTGGTGTGCATGCTAGTTGGCAGCAGTGGACAGATATAGGGAAAGCAGGAGAAGGGTTTTTGATTTTATTGTATACAAAGTGTTCTTTGATTATGAATGTGAAGTATACATTTGTAGAAAAATTATGAAAAGCTGTACCTAGTCTCTAGAGCATTTTATGTTTGTTTTTCCAGTTCTCTGACACTGTCTGTGTAAATAAACCAGCATGGGACAACCACGTGTCTCAGAGAAAACTGTGAAGTGTGTGAGACTAACAAATATCAATTGTTTATGCCAGCAATGAATGGGGTATTCTGCAGAAAAGTGTGGAATGTTTTGCATCAGCTTTTGTATTTCAGGAACTACTGTGTGAGACTGATACAACACCTGACTCCAGATGATTATTGTAGCCATTTTGATTTTTGTACCCCAATACTAGAAGCTATGGAATATCATGAAGACTTGATGGGGAAACTTTGTATTCAGCGACGAGGTGACATTTTGTCTGTCTGGGATGGTGAAACGTCACAGTATGAGAGCGTGAGGTATTGAATTGCTGCATACCTCTGTCTAACTACAAAGGGATTCACCAAAAGAGAATGTCTTCTGTGCCATTCCAGAGAGAAAGCTGTGGGGGCCAGTTTTCTTTAACAAGCAGATGGTGACATGATGAGTACCTGGATATACTGTAGGTGTGGTTGTGTCATTTTCATCCTGTAACAGGACAGGGTTCCACCTAATGGACTACAAATGTCTGAGACTTTCTCAACAGAGAACTGCCACATCGCTGGATAGGGTGCGCTGGTGCCAGTGATATTCCTCTGTTTCATGGCCCCACAGGTCGCCATATCTAACCCATGTGATTTCTTCTTGTGAGGTCATATGAAGGACAAAGCTTATATACCTCCAAAGCCAACTTTACTACAAGAATTACAGGAACAGATCACTGCTGCTGTGACGGACATTGATGGAATCATGATATTGAATGCATGGACCAAACTTGTTTACTATTTGGATGTTTGCACACATTGACCATTTATAGTAGGTATCAGAAACTTGGTTACTTCATGTATTCTTTTATGTATGACTTGCCTTTGTAGGTTGTATACTTTTTAGTACACAGTATTTTGAAACCTGATGAATCATTTAGGATAACCCTGTACTCTTGGATAAGAACCTAAGTGACTATGGTGTTTTAAAAAGTTATTTTGGTGATCATATTCTTCTGTAACTACTATGTTGAAATGTCTTACTCTGCTTGTTACCTAAGAGTATTACAATAATATTTAGTGCTGGTAAAAATTTCATCATTACATATTGTTTCATATTGAACAATAGAAGCTTGATTGCATCCTAATATTAAAGACAGATAGTAAGACCATCTTTACTATGTTGAATGACAATATTTTCAAGTAATTGCATCTTCTTGAAATATGCTGTTTGCTTTATTCCCCTTTTGCCTGTTTCTGTTTCATAATACCTTTTATGTAGAATGCATTTAGCTATAGAACATTTATATAAGAACCAATAATTATAAATTTTGATTAAATGTATACTTTATATTTAAGCAGTTTTTGGGTTTGAAATTTGTAAAACCTATATTTGTACAAATTAGAAGGAATTATGAAACTCTCTAACATAAGTTTTTCTGCTTATACATTTCTAATTCAGATTATTTTCTCAGCAATAGAAATCTATGGTTGGAAAATATGTCCAGGTGAGGAACATTGATGCAGTAGTCAGAGAAAATTTTAATGCAGTTAGGACCCATCGAAATATCCCAAACAAATGTGTTTGTCTAATATTATATTTACATTGTATAACTCATGATAAAATAGTCTAGTTGCAAATAGCTCCTTACATAAACATCGTCTAATAACCATTTTTCATGATATTGTTATCTTTTCTTAGTTATTTTTATTTACATACAACTCTTTTCATATGTCTACTCTACAGTTCATTTGACTGTAAATTTTTCTTTGTTTCAACACCTGTCTTCATTCAAAAAATTTGTGATACAGCTTTAACTGAATAAATAATGACTGAAATCATTTGGTTTATTTAATTGATAAGAAACCCCAGTTCATATTAAACTAGCTAAACTTTTCCACTCTTTATTGCTGTCTTGATCAGTCAACCACCAGTCTGAATCTCAAGCATTCAATTACCTACTTTCTTATCACAAACAAGTTTGTACTGTGAAGGGGCTTAACTTTATCTAATACTATATTCTCCCTTTTGTGTAAATATGCTGCCTCTTTGATAATGCCATTACTATCTGCTTGAGATCAGGTAGTGCAACTTGTACCATTGCTCTCCTCTGAGGCACCAATTTCTCCTTTCTAGACATGTGGCACCTCTAATATACTCTTAACAAAAATCAACCCCTGCCTCTGTTAATCACGGAACCCTCTCCTCAATATATGCCCTAAACATTCAATTTAATTCAACCCAAGGCAAACTAAGATAAGTTCCACAGCTGTCCAACATGGCTTGTGTATTCAGACATGCTACGTCAGAACATGCTACTTTGGAATCTCTTAAACTTAGTAACCAATTCCACTTAGCTACCGGGAAAAAGATGTGCTTCCACATAGGCCAGATTTCATCATAGAAGAAGAAAAAATACATGGGCTTTTATATGCGTAGAAAAATCTTAATAACAAGTAAAATAACACGTAAAGGTAGGAAATATGACATTTTTTGATGGCTACTTGGTTTCAAAATTATAGAGAAATTATTTAGTAAAGTCAAGTTTTAGTAATTATTTAGTATCTAGTTATATAACAAACCATGAAAAATTGTTATTAAAACTATTTTGCCCCTGAGGCCTCTATTAAATCATTGAACTTGAAGTATAAATGTAGCAATCTGAATTTTTGTTCATTGACCCAAGATAAGGTTCCAACAAGAATTGTGTCATAATGTCTTCACGGGTGTACCACCGGATTGTGTTGTGAAAACACAATAATTCGACGACTAGCTTCGCCGTCTTCTTCAGGTGAAGAGACACCTGCACTGGTCGACTGACCCACAGATACTGAGTCAGCTCGGGTGCCGCACTTCCTTATACACGTGTTTGCATCCGCGGCGGCAGTGCTGCTATAGTTCTCGTTGCGGCCCGACTAATATGGAGCCCTCTATGCAGCAGCTAGACAGAGGTACAACGTTCTCTGTGGATTCTTGCCAAGGCTGGTTTCCATGCCTCACTAAGCCATAGACCACTGTCCTATTGATTGTGTTGGCCAGTTCAATTTCTATGCTTCTTTGATAACTGATTCCCAAAAATTTGAAGTTCTAGCCAGTATGTTAACATTATTGAAGTCTCTCTGTGGCAAGGGCGGTACACGTGCTCGGCATTTGCTGTATTGTCTAGCCGGAGGTGGCGTTGATGTTCTTCACACCGATTTTCTATAGTGTGGATAGTTTGACTGATGTAGGTCTTTACACTCGCACGGGATGCTATAAATCCCTGGAACTCTTAGGCCAAGATATTCTCACTGAACGGAGGGAGTCCCGTATTTTGGCTGGTGGTCCGTAGAAACATTTTATTCCATGCCGTGCGAGGATTCTGCCAATTTTCCCCGAACTGTTTTCGGCGAATGGCATAAAGGCGGTGGCCTTGGGCGTTTCTTCCTGTTGGAATGGAATTTTCCCCAGCTCACATTCAATTACACTTTCTATCTGCCTCTCAGTGTAACCGTTCCACCTCAAGACAGTTCTCAGGTGTTCCAGTTCTTGTGGCAAGCTGTTTTGATAGCAATCGCTCTACCCCTAAGAAGAACAGTATTTAAAACAGTGTTGCGCTGCACAGGATGGTGGAAACTTGAGGCACCCAGATACTGGTCAGTGTGGGTCGATTCTCTGTATACACTGTGCCCTTGCATTTCGTCCGGCATTCTTTCAATTCAAATTTCGATGAGAGGTAGATGGCTGTCCTTTTCCATTTCCAAGAGTGAACTTTATGCTAGGATGAATTCCGTTAAAATATTACAAAAACTTATATAAAGTCTTGTTACCATGGGGCCACACCACAAATGTGTCATTGACATATCGGTAAAAACATGTCGGCTTGAGAACTGCTCTCCAGGGCTTTTTCTTCGAATGCTCCATGTATAAGTTGGCGACTGCGGAGAAAGTGGAGATCTAATGGAAATCCCGTCCACTAGGGTGCGCAGACTTCCACGGTCGTTGTCGATGTTAACTTGGTTGTCCAGGTTGAACCGTGTTAATTTATGAAAACCTTACATTTCAGCCATCATTTTGCGGCCTTCTTCAGAGGAATGAATGATGGCAGAAACGTTAGGTTTCCATAAATGGACGCGGTTCATACCAGACAACCAAGATAACACGTCCACTTGTTTGTAGTATGAGTTTAAGATATAATGGTTAGCTTTGACGTCATCTCGTTATTTACCCGCGTCGCATTGAAGGATACGCTGGGGCTGATATGCCACCAGTTTGAGCCAGTCATTGTGGACCTTTTCAAACATGTACTGAAGTCCATGTATTTCACATACTTAGGGAAGTAATGGCATCTAAATTCAAAATAGGTGAAGGTAATCTAGTTTTTAAAATAACACTTGCAGTGATGTGACCGATATGATACTTCCTCCTGGCAAAGTTCGTTCTCTGTCATTGGAAGCTCCCACTCTCCCAGTCCAGTGATATTACAAGAGGTGGTCAACCCGCGGCCGAACATTTTTCTGGCCCATGTAATTCATCACATTTTTACAAAATCTTTTTTATATTTCATTTTTAGTATTATATATTCTTTACAATGTTGCATTTATTCATTATTGTTGTATTATCTATGTTTACATGTAAGAATAATAGTAAAACAATAATAACTCATGTTTCAATTTTTCATTCAAAAAATGTCTCTAGCGGGGATATATAATTTTACATGCAGGCCGCAGGGTTGTGATTCACTTCCAAAGTGGCCCGCAAGGTCACTTGGGTTGGACACCCCTGCTCTATACAATATTCCATTATCTTAGACATGCATATCTTTCCCTGTTGCACAGAATTATGGTTCCTCTAATATTAAGGAAAATGTGCCCATTCCTCTGCTAATGATCTGATCCCTCTCTTTGATATATGACTGAAAGATCCAACTTAATTCAAGGTGAGCCTCATCTGTCCACCGTGGCTTATGCAAACAAAAATGCTATATCAACCCCCACCAGTTGGATTCTCTCAAACTTAGTGAGCAATTCAAAACTAAATAAAAATAGCAAATGCTTTCTCTTTTACAGAAACAGGTGAAGACTTTAAATATAATGAATGGTAAACTGGTGACAGTGCATTTCGAAATACCTTTTACTACTTACAGAGAATGACAAACATAAAACACATCCTCAAATTAAAAAATCAAAACATCTACATATAAATATATATGCTAACACTAAAATTATACTTCAAACTTTGGGGCAGTGAGTAAAAGAATATTTATCAACACACATATAAAATTAATAAACCATATGTGGTTAAATTAATTTTCAAGACAAGGCACTTATTCATTAGAGAAAAAAACAACTCACTCTCTAAACTGAGCAAATTTACTTTAATTAACTTTCTCTAGTAGTTAAAATTCCAGTCTTTTTTTCATAAAACCTGCAGTCTTAGTAAAATTTTTGTTTTATATTTTTTTCATTATAATTGCAGAAGATGATATCACAATTCAAGCATTCAAATCAAAAATGATAGCGACTCTACCTGTGATGCTTGATATAGCTATTCAAATTATGTTTAAACCCATGAGTATTTCAAGTATATTTCTTAAATAGAACAAATATATACTTCACTCATACCTGTACAACTGTGCTGACCACATGACATCCATACTTTTCACATCCGTTTGATATGTAATCAAAGCATCTGGCTAAATTCAAGCAGAGGAAAAAGCTCACAGCCACCAATCTTGGGTGACATAATATGGCATCTGATAACAGTATGTTGATAAAAGTTGATACTAGTTTCAAACTTTGGCCTTGCATGGTGGCTGTCCTGATTACAAATAATAATTTACAAAGGACTGCACTGTTTGTAGACAGATTGCAATAATTTTCTCCCTAGATAATATATATTCTTAATGCCGTTGGCTGTCAGAAAGGAGTTGTTATTAGAAAATTGGCAAGAAAAATCGTTTAGAGACTTCTAATATCTGCCTTTAGATAAACATAGGTATTTGTGGTATCAATTAGAAATACGGGTAACCTATTAGGCTGCTTAGTAAAAAAAACTGACAGTCTGAGCAATATGTAGTATGTTGTATTGAGCAAATAAATGTATGGGAACACAGAAAACTTCAAGTTAATAATCAGAAATGAAATTTTTATAGAATTTAGAATAATTAAATAAAGACATCAAAAGTATCTTAGTATTTAATCGCTGAATTAAAAGTAACTTGAATTAAATATATTTAATGGCTTGATTATTTTGAAATAATGGCAACCAAAACAAAATATTTCTTATATAAAAGAGAGAGAGATAGCACTCCCCTGCCCTGGAGATCACCGATAATTTTGCTTCTCCTTGCTAACAGATAAAATAGCAACCACATAGTAAAAAAAGAAGAATAAAGCAACTTCCTGTGAGTTTCATCGAATGGGAATAATAATGAAGAGATACTGAAATAATTTATTGATTAGTATAGAGACGTAGATGGTACCAGTGATGTCAATACAGGTGTACATCCCAGAATGTTAGGAATGTGATGTATCATAGAAAATACCAGATTAATTTAGCCACAATGGCAAAATGGATTGTATGGTAAATTGGAAGTCGGAAACCATGCTGCTAAACTACTTAGGCAGTATTCTAGGTCATACCAATTTATTTTTTTACCAGCTTATCGTGTTACTCCCTACTCATTAAGGAATAAAGAGTATCTCCACTGCTTCCCAGCTTCTACACACTGTCTTAACTGCTGTTTCATTTGTGGCATGGAATGTTAGACCAACGTCTCATCCATAGTTAACAAATTGGTGAACAAATATTATAAGAAGATCAAATAGAAATCTAATTCTGGTTTTGTTTTAACGAATGTGGCACCAACCTTGTGTAAGGCTTTATCAATTTTAATTCTTGATATAAAGTGCATCCAGTCCTTTATTTTGATATACCTAATTCAAGTATGTCATACACCTCCAATGACTGATTGATGTTGTGTAGTTTCTCGATATTTTTCTGTGTAAACAGTTATCGATTGTCTTTGGTGTGGATCATAATTAACAAATGACTGTATTTAAATTTAGACAGCAATTTCTTCAATGTTGAATATGAAGTTGGCTTAATATAAGATTTATAAACTTTGGATGAATTTGTGTTGGAAAAAAGTTGTGAAAAATTGTGAGTTTTAAAACAATTTGATATTCTGTTTTATCTATTTCAGCAAGCTACACATTCTATATCGAGTATAAAAAGTAATATAAAGAAAATTGATACACATATCAACCTATAATATTCTTCATTGCAGCCTATCTATCAAACATCACCAAAAAAGTTTAATTAATTGCCATATTATCTCTGTGCCAGGCTGGAAAGTTGTTACCTAGACTAATAATAGAGGCAAATACAACAACAAATCAGGTTGTAATATTACCAGACAGTGAAATAAACTTGGGTATAACCTTATAGTTGATATTCTATAGAGCATGAATAAGGTTTTATACCAAAATATTGTATTTTTGTGTCCATGTTTTACAGTACACACACGTTGCAGTACTCAACTCTGTTATATGATTGGTCACTTTCTCTAACCATTGTTATTTATATTGTCTAACTGCTGCTGCCTTTTTCCTTAGTGTCATTTAAGGTTTATATGGAATTCTTAATAGAAAGCATAAAATTATTTTCAAATAAGATTAACCAGCGATATTACCCTGTCAATAACTCCTAGATATCCAAATTGATAAAGTTCAAATTTAGCAACTGACAGTTAATTTCTTATATAAATTGACATTTGTATTGTTAAATAAGAATTAGTTTCACTTAATCAATATAAATGCATTAAGGGATATACCTCTCAAATTCTCTACTTGATAATACTGTTTTCTTAGTGATAACATTCAAAGATACATGACTGTATTGTGACATTTTCATGTAAGCTAGCTTGTGGAGTTTATTCTCGATGAAGTGTTTGTAGGTACCTGTAAGTGTTAAGGTTTGTGTGATGTTTACTTTGGCTTTGGAATGTTGACAAATAATTTTGTGATCTATAATTTACAAATTAAATAAATTGTTTCATATAATTAAAGTATTACTAAATTAAATTTATTATATTATCAATAGTTATTGATATTGTCTAAGAGTATTTCATCCTTCTGT
Organism: Vandiemenella viatica; assembly: GCA_031002005.1. Classification (NCBI taxonomy): domain Eukaryota; kingdom Metazoa; phylum Arthropoda; class Insecta; order Orthoptera; family Morabidae; genus Vandiemenella; species Vandiemenella viatica. Next base: position 3,967 of record JARYHS010013268.1, on the reverse strand, counting down.
AACTGAATGAGTTGTAACCCCGTATTAATTAGATTTTATTCCTTTCTTTTAGGGGGTGTTCTGAGCATAAAGGTAATAGTCTGTCTCAAGGTCAGCAACTTCCTTCAGGTGAACTTCTAAACAGCAGCATACCGGAGGAAAGAGTCATGACATACAACTGTATTAATAGCATAGAATATGAACAGTTCTTTAAAGGAAATCGTTTAGACATTATAGCTATTGATTCAGGTGACCTATCATTTTCAGGAGAAATTTCTAAAAAATCTTTAAGATATCAATACCTGAAGAAGAGTACAGAGTCACATTTGGCTGAAAGCCAATTTGAATTTGATACTTGCGGAAAATCACTTGCAACATCTCACAGTAATAAACAGCAACATAATTTTGGTAAACGCTCGTTTACTTGTGGGATCTGTAAAATATCTTTTACTGATACTTGGAGTCTTAAAACTCATCAGAGAATTCATACTGGCGAACGCCCATTTTCTTGTAAGTTTGCGGAAGCTCTTTTAAAAGATCAGCACATCTGAAAACTCATCAGAGGATTCATTTGGATGATCGCCCATATTCTTGTGAAGTGTGCGGAAAATCCTTCAAAATATCTGATTATCTGAAACAACATCAGAACATTCATACAGGTGAACGCCTATACTCTTGTGCAATTTGTGGAAAATCTTGTAGACAACGAGGAAATCTTAAAATTCACATGAAATTACATTTAGGAGAACGTCCATTTGAATGTGATGTTTGTGGAAAATCTTTTAAAACTCCTGGGACTCTTAAAATGCATCAGAGGACACATTTGGGAGACCGCCCGTTTTCTTGTGGGATCTGTAAAAAATCTTTTACCCTTTCTGAGCATCTTAAATTACATCAGAAAATTCATACTGGCGAACGGCCATTTCATTGTAAAGTTTGCGGAAATACATTTAGAAGATCGGAACATTTAAACCAGCATCAGAAGATTCATCTGGGTGAACGCCTATTTCCTTGCGAGCTATGTGGAAAATCCTTTACGGAGTCTGGGAGTCTTAAACTGCATCAGAAGATTCATAGAGGTGAACGCCCATTCTCTTGTGAAGTGTGTGGAAAATCTTTTACACAATCTGGAAATCTTAAAACTCATCAAAGAATTCATTCTGGTGAACGCCAATTTACTTGTGATGTTTGTAGGAAATCTTTTAAAACTCGTGGAAACCTTTATGAGCATCAAAAGATACATTCAGGTGAACGCGCATTCTCTTGTAAATATTGTGATAAATCTTTTATATATTCTTCCTCTCTTAAATCTCACCAAAGGATTCATACTGCTGAACGTCCATTTTCATGTGGGGTTTGTGGAAAACAGTTTAAAACTTCGAAACAGTTGAAGATTCATGAGAGGGTTCATACTGGCGATCGTCCGTATGCTTGTGAACTTTGTGGTAAATCTTTTACACAATTGTGCAACCTTAAAACACATCAGAAGATTCATTCAGGTGAGCGTCCATTTTCTTGCGAATTATGTCGAAAATCTTTTATTTTATATGACCATCTTAAAAAGCATCTGAAACTCATACATTTGTTTGCTACTACCCTTTGATGTTTATCTCAAATCATGTCCTGACTCTTCATATAAGGCCTCACAGGATTAATATTGGTAAGCACGATCTTGTATTCAATGTTTTTGTAGTGGTTTGGTGCCATCGATTACTTGTGAAATCGTATGCTGGGAAAATTGTTTAAGCAGTAAAGGACTTTTAAATCAGTAAATCCAGTTGCATGGATGCTTGTTTCCTGCAAAGTTTTTTTTTTTAAGTCTGGTAGTCAAGAAGAAGCTCTTAGAATGTAACAAAGAATTAATCCAAGTGAACGCTTATGTTTAAGAATTTCATTGAAAGTATACAGAACATTTGAAAAATTAGGACGAACTCTATTTTGTTTGTAAAATTTACAAAAAACTACCATCTTTTACCTTAAAGATGAATGCGTGCTGCTATGTATAAAATGCAATGATCATTCCTTGACCTGGCTTTAGTGGACTAGATGTAGATGGTTGTAAAGTTCAAAAGTTAAAGAAGCATCAGTGCAGGTCTGCTGATGAATGCTCAACTTATTGCTTGAAATTGTAATTTTGCATTACAGATTCACAATAAAATTGAAATGACATTTGATTTCCAGATGAATATCCAAGCATTATATATTGTAATTCATTTTATTATTGAAAATTTTTTAAAAGGCGCTGATGCCTAAATCTATTGGTTTTTATATGTTTCATTTATGATACATTATCTTCTTATTAATTTCCATAAATGTAATTTCTGTGTGAATATATTAGTAAATCAATGTAGGCTATATGTTTTTTTAGCTTATTTTGGCACTATAATTATAAAGTGCTGTTCATGTCATGATAATTTAGGTTCTGGTAAATACTTTGTATTTTTATTAGAAATGGTTATTTTATTGTTTGATGAAGATTTATGGACTATTGTAGCAGATTGTTTGGAAAATTATTTAATGTTGATATATTTACTACATATGGCATGGATGTTTCTAATGGGTATCAGTTTTGTTAGTTCTCTATATTTTTTCGGCATTATCCTAACTTTCTGGTAAATTATTTCAATGCAACTTCATTTCATCAGGCTATGTTTCCTTGTCAATATAATATTTAGTGTATTGTTATATTCATTGCTTGATATGAAATAGATTAAAATTTGGTTTTAATCACTCTTGAAGCAGTTATAATTAGGTTCATATGTTCATATTTTATCCTTATTACAATCATTCCTATCATTTAAGAATAATATCAGTTGTTTACAATGGTTGGATATAAAATCATTGTTTTTTTACAGATTGTATTTCAAGAAAGCTTTGTCAGATTTGAAGTAAATATTATTTATTGATAGTTACCAGTTTTTGCACCAATAAGTTAGTTAATACCAAACATAAGTTGCCTTAGTGATGTATTGTTGTTCACAAGACATCCTGAGAAGTCATATTGATATTAATGGCTTTGAGAAAGAGCAAGTTCAATGAAGATCGATGATATCATTATGTGGTCGTAGATAGTATTAGTAATGTGGTGCTTATATATCAGATATAGTAAATCCTTTTTTTAAGCTGCCTTTTGTCGCTTTTATTGTTTAATAAAATGTTCAGGAAAGTACTTTAATTCTACTCAATGCAAAGGGTTTCTACGTTGTATTTATCCCGTTCTGTTGTTAGTAATAACTTCTGTAATTAATACTTCCAATATTTTTGTATTATTGTTCTGTTGCGTCAGTAAACTGCTGCTTGCTTTCTTGCTGAAAGATTGTTGTGATTTTTTTTTTTTTAAATACAAGTTTTTTTAGAGTTGTGGATCAGTGCTGATGCATTCGTTTTATAATGATATATTATAGAATAACCATCATGTGGCTGTTATTAGTACATACAGGCACTAACCAACTCTGTTGCTAACATATATGGAACCACATGCATTCGGTTATCACACAAACAGGTACTAACCGACACCCACAGAAAACCTACATACGAGGGTGGCCCAGACACTAATGCACCACATTTCTTTTCTTAGCCCCCAATAATGGTATGAATGCAAATCTTTAGATATGAATTCTTTGTGCTTGCAAATTTTTCATTTCTTCCAACAAATAGCGTACTTTCAGCAATGGTTCAAAATGGCGTCTGTGAGTGATGTGCGTTATAAGCAGCGTATCGTCATTGAATTTCTCACTGCAGAGCAAGAAATGGCTGGAAATATTCACAAACGTTTATGTGTAGATTATGGAGCATCAGCCGTCTAAGAAGTACGGTTAGTCACTGGGCATGGAGGGTGAGGCCATCTGAAGCGTGCCGATGTCCTCATTCGCGAAGATCGACGCATAATGACTCGGCAGTTGGCGTGGGAGCTGTCAATCAGCAAAGGATGTGTGGGTGTAATCGCCAGCTCTTGATTACAATAGAAAGTGTTCACCATGTGTCCCGC
>JARYHS010013267.1:0-109857 GCA_031002005.1 Vandiemenella viatica | reverse complement strand
CACCACTATCACCTCAAGTTCTATGAGGCTTAAAGCTATAAGAAAAAAGGAAGAATCCTTAAGTTTAATAGTTTTGTCAATTATATGATATAATGCTGGAAAATTTCATTGCATTTAGCGGAAACATATCGCTTGAAACATTACATACCTTGTACACTTTGTATGAATCTATATGTAATTATTTTTTCTCTTTAAATTATTTTAACAGTTTATTTTTCCCAGAATACAGGTATTTATATTGCATAGTCCCTCAAGTAACTGATATTTTTGTACCTAATCATTTAGCCTTTTATTGCCTGGCGCATTATTGTTTTTCCCTTCAGTCTTTCTTGATAGAAATATCTGATTCCCATGTTTTTCCTTTGTTTCTTTCAATTTTCCTCTTTTTTTAAAAAATAAAGAAAAAGAAAATAAACAGGGGATCAACCCATCTCAGAAACACTTTTCTCGAAGACACTGGCTTTTCCCTTAGCCAAATAGCTCCAGATTTAGGGAGCTAGAAGTTTGCCTTCACTTCTTCCCTATTAGGAATAAAAGTTCCTCCCATAATACCCTTTGCATTGCCCAGAAGTCATGACTTCAATATGGGTATGCAGTTAGTCTTTGTGCTGTGTGAATTTCTCACAGTTATATTACAGTGAAGGCCATGGCAATCTCACTATCTGAGGCCAAAAACATGTCCACATTTCGAATATGCTCAAGATAGCACCTACAAATTTCCAATGAGATGATGAGCGTCATGTCATTCCAAGGCAAATACCTGATTAGATTATATAACCTTATTTGATATTTGGACAAACTTCTATTTTCAACCTACTATTACAACAAGGCAATAAAAAATAATTTCCAAAAGTCCGCAGAAATGTGTGGGACCATAAGACTTTCACTTAATGGAAAGTTTTTATCCCAGATTCAATTTTACTTCAAGAAGGGCATACCCTTAAATATCATGTTTTATGTATGTGTACAATGTGTTTTTTGCTGATCCCTCCTCTCTTGAACTTTGTTGAGTGGTGGTATATTCTGTCTTTCAATATAAATCATCATCCCACATCATTTTCCCATTCTGTTCTTCAAACCTGAAAGAGGAGCGATGAAAATTTCAGTTTTTGTGTATTTGTAAGATTGATAAGTCATCACAGTTAATGTATTTAAGGTGGTTGAAATTTTACAACTTAATTTAGTAAAATATCTCACTTATAATTGCCAAGTCACCTGTTTTTTAATTTATTTTAAATGAATGATCCACATCACCTAGAGAAACCATTCTGTTACATAAAGCTTAGTGAACACACACTTCAGAGTATAGACTTGGCCAGAGCAAGATCTCATAATTTTTTTGTCGCTAAACAACCACAACACTTAGTCTTATTTTTACAAGAGTTTTTTTTTGTGGGATTTGATTTATGTTAATAATTGTTCTGAGTTGTCACTCGAATATAACAGTTCCATTTCAAAACCCGGGTGTGTGTCTTGGCTGAGTAATGGTGATTGTTGCAGATTTAATTGCCATCATAAACAAATTTCGGTTGGTTTTCAAACTGAAGCTTGGTGACAATATAAAATTTATTCTGTTAGTTAATCTTGCTGGTCTCTAGGCATAACAGTAAATTGATCAAAGCAAAGCAGTGCTAAAGTGCCGAGGTAATATATTTTCTAACTCTCAGCTTTTGTGACAGTGGGAGACCATTTTATCCTGACCGCTATTTACAGTAACTATGCTGCTTTGTGTGGGTTTGTGGTTGGCTGCAGGGCAGCGGATCGTTCGTACGGAAATAGCTCTAACTCACGAGCAATTCAGGGAAACTTGCCAGAACCATTTAGCATGTTTTTCAGTCTTTTTTACTGTGATGTACGATGTAACCAGCCAGATTAGACTGCAACTGAGAGGGGGTTTCCCAGACCCGAGACCGTGCATATGTCACTACTCAGTAAGGGACTCTGATATTAGCCCTGAAACAGCAAGAGGCTGGGAAACATCGAACGCACTCTGCAAGTAACACAGCGACGCCATTGTTCTATGAATCAGCGCATGCCGATATCACGAAACATCGCTTTACGCCTTGTCGACGTCGAGAACATTAGTTGTGGGAAAGCACTGAGGGTAGGGAACAGGAAGGAATTCGGTAGTGACCTTTCAAAGGAAAAATTCCGAAATTAACTAGAGTGATTTGCGGAAACCACGGAGAACCGAAATCTGCACGCCCGGATGGGGATACGAGCCCACGTCCTCCTGAATTAGGTCAACGCCTGGGCTGGCGACACTTGTCCCACGAACAAATTCCTGTACTTTAGTAATAGTTACTATAATTCATTACGCCTCTGACACCGTGTTGGATACCTACTTACCTTATTAATACTTCTAAGTTCCTCAAGCTCTAGAGATTTTATTCTTCCTAAGGTTGAAACACAGGTCAAGTTTGTGTTTGGCCAGATCAGGTCAACCTGTCATACTCGTTGACCTTAAAAACTGGAACTGTTTTAGACCCGGGACGATATGCAGAAAATGGTCATGGGTTTACACTAGTTTTGTACAAAGCCCATGTTTCTGACCCATAAAGGATAACCCATCTTACCATAATTGTATACATTTTTACTTTTAGGTTTTTAGTCATCCTCTTATCACATATCATTTCAGCTATATCTCTCCATTTGCTCAATCCAGTTTCCTTCTGCACTTATTATGTCTAAATGTATCTACCAGGGTCAGCATTATCCTCTTGGTGCCCTTGATGTTAGTTTGTTTGCTGCTAACCAGTCTTCTTGTGTTGATATTGACATCCTTTTTTTTCTAATTTTTCTTGCCATAGCCTGAGACTCACTCTGTTGTAGGTCTTCTTCAGTGTCAGCTGTGATTACTAAGTCAGGAGTTCCCTTCTGCCACCATCCCTGATTTGCTCACTAATGACATCCATTACCAGCACGAATAAATTGCCTTAGTGCTGATGCCTGTTTTGCCTATTTTGATGTTAAATGCTTCTAGTATTTCCTTAATGTATGCTCACTGATGTTAAAAAGCCATTTTACATTTTCTTTATCCTATTGATGATCTTTTCAGTTACACCTTTCCTGGTGAATCATCAGTACTACAGAACACATAGTATTATATCATAAACCATTCCTAAATCTGTGGATGCATAATAAAAACTTTTATTTCCTTGCATTCTCTTGGAATTGTCCTACAACAAACAAAGGGTCAGTTGTACTCTTACCTTTTAAAGACTCATAATGGAATGCAGTTATGTTCATGACTTTTTTAACCCTGGTGTCCAGGATTCTTTTAAACACTTTGTAAGTATAGGGAGGCCAGCATGCGACATATCTGTGACTGGATAGCTTCGGCGAAAGAGGGGAGTCGAGTCGGAGGCAGATTCGGGAGGTAGCGGCCGATGTGGCTGGAGTTTAAGTTGGTTTAGGACTGAAAGGAGAAGTGTTTGCTTCGTGTGGTATGTTGCGACATGGATATTCTGTATAGTGCAGTGTTGCAAAGCAGTTGAGAACAGTGACTATGCTACTGGTATAGTAGACAGTGTAAAACAAAAAAAGACAGTCTCTTTATCACAGAGTGTTGTGCATGTGATTTCTTAGGTATGATTAAGTGTTCGTGGTGATGTCAACAATGCAACAGCCTGCTTTCTTCGAATACGAAGTTCCGATACATAATTCACGGTCAGATTTGTGAAAGATGGTTGTCACCCTTAACTTTTGAGGAAATAATAGTGTTGTTATCTCGCAACTGCTGAATAATCATTTCAAAACCCTAACGCAGGGGTGGCCAACCCAAATGATCTTGTGGGCCACTTTGGAAATGCATCATAACTCCACGGGCCGCATATAAAATTATCTATACCAAAATTGGATTTAGACCCACTATAGACATTTTTTGGAGTGAAAAATTGAAACATAATGAGTTATAATTATTGTGTTTACTATTATTCTTACATGTAAACATAGATATTATAAAAATGATGATAATAAATGCACATTTTAAAGAAATATATAACACTAAAAATGATATATAAAAATTTATAAATATAAATGAAATAAATTTTGAAAATATAGATGCACAATTAATATATTTCTTTAATACATTGGTTTTCACTACTTTGGCATGTATATTTTGTAAAAATGTGATGAATCTCGTGGGCCAGAAAAATATTCAAGGCGGTCCACTTGCGGCCCATGGGCCATGAGTTGGCCACCCTTGCCCTAACGTTTTCTGAACTATTTTCCAACGTTATGTTGGTGGCGGCCAGGTTATTAATTGTACATTGTACTAAAAGCAAATAGCAGTTTAAAACCATTTTATGTGTTACAACTTCCAAGAAACACCCAGTAAGTTTTCATTCATTTGAAGTCGCCACACTCAAGTATGTTACCTTTATTCATATTTATGGGCGTCAGTATGCTGGATCTCCATTTGTTATGCATTTTTCATTCTAGCCACATTATCTGTAGGATATTGTATACCCAGTCAACACCATAATATCTTATTGCTTTCACCAAAAATCTGATGGTCTCGGTGATTTTCCTGTTTTAATTTCCCCGTAGTCTTATCTACCTCTTCCCTTGAGTCACCATTTCTGATCCTGACACTTCTGGCATTTCTTCTAGTTCTTCTCTGTTGTTTCCTACATTCAAGAGATGAAATATTAATCCCTCCAACTATCTTTAAACTGTCAATTTTATGAAATAATTTTACCACTCTTTTCCTGCACTACACCTATATGCCGCAATTCTTCTCATTTCTGATGTTTTTTTTTGTGACCTTATTTATAGCTTTTTCTCACTCTGATGTCCCAAGTTTTTTGTACCATTCTTTGATTTTTCTTCCTGTACTGTATCAATTGTTCTCTTTGCTATCTTGTCAGCTTCCTTGTATCTTGATGTTTCTTCTTCATTGACTGACGACGTCAACTGGAAGACAACTTACTATTAAGAGCCATGTTACTAATAATATATCAGATTAGAGACTGACTTATCTTTTATTGGTGATACTTTTATAAACTATAAGTTTAAAACATATTTTGTGAATGTTTTACAATTGCAGCAGTGTAGTAAGTACAATATATAACAATTGTTACATAGTAAAAAGTGTGGCAGTTAACCATATATCTTGTATATTGAATTGCAATTGGTTATTAATATACCCTATGCCTGTTTATATCTTTATTCGTGAATTTTGGTACATATATACATTAAAGTAACTGTTTTTTTATCTCTTTCTAGGGCAACAATTAAATTTCAACAAAGCCTGTCTCAATGTGGTGACCACAAAGATTCTGGTGTGGTAGACAACACATCAGCTGTTAGGCCACTACAGTTTACTTGTGCTAAATGTCTGGATATTTATACTTCACGGGATTTGCTAATAAGGCATATTTTCCTTCATTACCACCATGTTAGTACTCCACAGTACATCTGCCAAAGATGTGGTCAGGTTTCTGCAGATCTGTCAACATTATATGCCCACATGGCTTCTCATAACAGCAAAATTGGTTTGAAGCAGCAACCATTATTTCAGCTTGTGTGTGCTTTTTGTGCACAGATATTTTTGTCTTGGAATTCTTTAACAAAACACGTGTTTGAACATGTCTCGGCTGTCTCCTGCCCCTTATATGTCTGCATGTATTGCTCAGAAGTCTTTCAAGATTTGACCGGGCTCCAACTCCATCAGGACTCCAGCAGATCTTCACAACTTTCTTGTACATTTTGGCAGAAAAGGTAAGAATGAGCATCTCTATTTTAATTTGAGATGGCAGTAATGCTTTTGTGATTCTTTTTTCAGATTATATCACCTTTTGTTGCCGTTGGAATAAAAAAGTATGTTGCAATACAGTAAAAGCAGTTGGAGGCATATATATAGTTGTTTTAGTAATTCTCTCTTAATAGAAATTTGTCATTTCCCTTTTATTAATGTGGAATATATAGACTAACAGTTATCAATAATAGAATGTCATTTATGATGTCTACAATCAGTTTAAAATTCTTAGTCAACTTGTGAAATTACATTTTCTCTTAGGCTATTGTCTTACAGGGCCAGGGTTGAGAGATCTGATCAGATCAGGGTTCATGTGAAATGATGTTCTAAAATGTTTCAGAATTTTATTTGAGCATATCTTACATCCATACTCTGCACTTCACAAACATTATGGGTGGCAATGGGTGCTAGGCACCAATCTTAATTCTACACATTCCAATCCTGAAAAGCACGAGGAAAGAAAGAATACATAAAAGCATTTGTTTCTCGAATCTTATCCCTCCGGGTCATTGTGTCCTAAATAGGTTGGTGGAAGAAGTATTTCATTGCACTCATGCGTCAAAGAATTTCACATATTCTCCAATAAATTAAGATGCTAATGACATCATCTGTCTTCCAAACAATCCAAGCCCAATATATGTATCAATTTTGTGACGCTTTCATAAGGGCTGAAGTAACTAGTCATGAATCGAGTGACTCTCCTCTGTACCCTCTCCACTGAGTCAATCAGGCCCCTGCGATACAGATCCCAAACTCTACAACAGTAATCCAGATGCAGACACACTAGTGTTTTATACTGCTATCTCCTTTGTATGAGCATTACAAATCCTCAAAATATGACCTATGATTCGTAATTTAGAATTAGCTTTGCCTACAACGGAAGTTATGTGCAAGTCTTTTTTCATGTTGCTTTGTACTATTACCCCCAGATACTTCAGTGAATGAACCATGTCAACAACTGAATTGTTTACTTTTTACTCGTGAACAAACTAATTCTTTTTGTTACTTATTTGCATTGCCTTGCACTTTTTGCAGTTAAGTGCAAGATGCCATTTATGGCACCATTCAGAAATAGCATCTAAATCTCACTGAATTTCTAAGCAATCGCCAGAGCACCTTATTTTCCTAACTGCGTCATCGGCAAACAATCTGCAACCAGTATTTAACGTTGTCACCTAGATTGTTTATAAAACTTAAGAAAAGAAATGGTTCTATTACACTTCCTCGAGGAACACCCGAAGTAACATCTAGCTTAGAAGAGGCTTCCCCGTCAACAACGACATACTGTGATCGACCAGTTATAAAATCAAGTATCCATTCGCTAATCTGATCTGATATACCGTATGCTCAGATCTTCACTAAAAGTTGGTTGTGTGGTACACAATCAAAAGGTTTCTGAAAATCTATGAAAATTGCATCAGATTGTGAGTCCTGCATCGATAACTTTAGTACGTCATGGGAAAATAAGGCCAATTGTGTTTGATCAATCCTCCAAAATGCGTGTTGAGATGGTGTAATTAACTTGTTCTCGTCTAGAATCTTCATAATGTTAGAGCATATGGCATGCTCCAGAATTCTACTGCAGACAGGATGTTATGGGATTTAATTTAATTTAATTGCGATGGAGCACAGGCTCTGGTGGCAATTTCCCTACATCCCCATCTTCCCCCTATCCTGCACCCACCTACATTTGTCCTCTACAAATTTTATCTTTAAATTCTTTCATTGTTTTCGGTAAATTATTAATCATTTCCCTTGGTAACTCATTCCAACCCTGATACCCTTACCCAAAAAAGAAAATCTTCCCACACCCTTGTGCCTGAAATCAAGTGCCAACTTGTGGTCATGGTCATCTTTTCCCTTCCATGAACTACTTTTCATACCTACACCAATATCTTTCCATGCCTCATCGCCAGTATACGCCCTGTCGATATTGGTCGATAATTCCTAGGATTACTCCGATTTCCTTTCTTGAAAAAAGGAATTATCTGGGCTATTTTCCAGGCAGAAGGTACTTTTTTGTTCTTCTAAAGATTTACGGAATATATCTGACAGAAATGATTCATCTTTCTCCGCATAGATCAATACTTTTTGAACTCGTTTAGTATTCAACACTGGTGAAAACTGAAAATAATATAGCTAAAGTAGCATTTTTTATTAAAAGATGTGTTCAACCTTAAGTAAAAGTCTGTTGTGCAAGTTGACATGAATTAATAGTCAGGCTTGGCACTATCCACGCACATGGCAGCTTGTGAAATACCCCTTGCTGGCAGTTTTATTATAAAATGTTTTTTAATGTTAAGGTGGCTGAATATAATAGCTTGATATGTATGTATAAACTGTTATTAGCATGGTTTATAATCCCACATGTCAGTTAAACCAGGTATCTGTTGCCAAACAGTTACTGAAACTGTTCTTTCTCGTAATATTGGCAGCTGAATTCTCAGACGTGCTGTGGTAGTTATGCAATGACAAGAAAAGATAAATGCCTCAATATAGATAATTTCTCAAAGTAATATTCATAAATGGTAATTAATGATGTGAAATATTTGTGTTATTAAGGAAGTATAAATGAAATAAAACTAACAGTTAGTTTCCAAAATGAAAAAAGGCCATATTATTTAATTCAAGGTGAAAAATTTCACTTTCTCATACAAAATGCAGCCACTTTGGAATTTGCTTGGATATTCTAGTCAGCTAAGTACCAAGTATGTTACTGGAGAGCATTGTATTAATACACTACCAAAAGTCTTTGTTCTTGTAGTGAAACAAGTCATACGAGGGCTGTCTAAAAAGTATCCGACCTTTGGCCAGAAAAAATATTTCGAATACCTGACGGAGTTAGGACCCTAATCCCCTTCAAAGTAGGCCCCTTGTGCTTGCACACACTTAGCCCACCGATCCTTCCACTGCTGGAAACACCTCTGGAAGTCTTCTTTTGGAATGGTGTTCAGCTCCGTTGTCGCGTTCCGCATTATCTCTTCTCTACTCGCAAAACGGGTTCCTTTCAGTGGAATCTTCAATTTTGGAAACAACCAGAAGTCGCAAGGAGCCAGGTCTGGAGAGTAGGGAGGTTGGCGAACGGTTGTAATTCCATGTTTGGCTAAGAAAGTGTTGATCAATTGGGATGAATGTGCAGGGGCGTTGTCATGATGCAAGCGCCAGTTGTTCGCCTTCCACATGTCTGGTCTTTTGCGCCACGGAGTCGCCGGAGAACATCTTGATAGTACTCCTTTGTCACTGTTTGTCCATCTGGTGCGTATTCGTGATGCACAATTCCTCGGACATCAAAGAAAACAGTCAGCATGACCTTGATTTTGCTTCACACCTGCCGTGCTTTCTTCGGCCTCGGAGAATCGGAATGCTTCCATTGCGACGACTGTCTTTTTGTTTCTGGGTCGTACCCGTACACCCATGACTCATCTCCAGTTACCACGGTGTTCAGAAATCCAGGATCAGTGTTGGCGGTGTCCAGGAGGTCCTGTGCAACGTCAAAACGGAGGTCTTTTTGTTCCGGCGACAACAACATGGGTAAGAATTTCGCAGCCACTCGGTTCATGTTCAAATCTTCACGCAAAATTGCATGTACAGAATCTTTACTCACTCCAACCTCTTCTGCAATCTCCCGCACTGTCAAACGACGATCTGCCATCACCAAATTTCGCACCCTCTCAACATTAGCTGCACTCCGAGCAGTTTGGGGCCTGCCACAACGCTGCTCACTCTCCGCTGATGTGCGGCCATCATTGAATCAGTTGAACCACTCCTTAATTTGTGTTACACCCATCGCATCTTCTCCAAACACCTGCTGAATCTTACGAATTGTTTGGCTTTGAGAATCACCAAGCTTTTGACAGAATTTGATGCAGTATCTTTGCTCAATTCGTTCAGTCATCTTGCGAGCCAACGAAATCCGACGACCACTATGTAGAGCACCTTACTTGATGACCGTCAGCCAGCGACTGGCACGAGCGAAGGCGGTGAAAACATTCACGCGTGCGCCGTAAGGATTACTCCTTCCACCGTGCAATGTGGCGCCGCCTTAGAATCACTTCTTTACGCGGGAAAAATTAAGGCTGGATACTTTTTAGACAGGCCTCGTATTGTGATATAATACTGACAATAGTTCAAACTTATTAATATAGACTAAATGGAATCTTTATATTTCTTAACAGTTACACAGAAACTGTGATTAAAATGTAGAAATCATAAGAAAATATATACGAACACATGGAACACAATCTCATACACTTTAAAGGCATTTCAAGAAACTAATATTTGGTTATGTTATTTGTTAATGAAACTAAGAGATACTGCTATGTAAGCTGTGAAATTTTATGATCATATTATACTGTATAAAACAATTCTATAACCTATGTTTTTGTTTAGTATGTGACACAATCATTTTAAGCTCATGTTATCATTTAGTACTTACATAACTTGTAAATCACAGGCTTTCCCTGATTTCACTGCTTAAATATTTACTGATACAATTCAGCCAATCACAACACACCATGAAAATTAACTGAAGAACTGCATTTCTAAATGATAAAAATTCTCTGGTGGCACTGTCAACCCTCACAGTAAAGTGACTAAGAGGTTACTGTGTGAAGGTTCAAAAAGAAAACTACACAATGAGTAAAAAATACTGCTGTATTGGATACATTAAAGTAAATAGGTTGCAGAATTTGATGTTAAAATTACCAAATAGTAAGTCTGGTTTGCATAATTTTTGTCTGGTTGACAGCATATTATTACTGGTGTAAAAAAATAATGCTGACATTATATAAGAATTAAATATTGATAGATTAAGTAGGATAATGGTCAGTGTTATAAAAGAGTTGGGTATTGATCTCAGTAATCAATTAATTCTGCCTACCATCAAATAATAATGATTATCTTTAATTACTTTGTTCTGTTATACACAGGCAGAGGTTTTTACCTTCCCCCAAAAATTAATGAGTACTCCTGTAAATGGATTTAATAGTCCTATGGAATAACAACATTGAAAAATCACTTGCTACTCCATATTTATTCTTCTGTGAATACGTAATAAGATCACACATGGATAAAGCACTAGCCTCGTTCACAGATACTAAACCATGAATACGTTTTGACAATGAATATCACAAACTAACTGCTTGACAAACCACAAACACACTACTGACAACTGTCTCTGCTCACTATCTCTGTGCGCTTATATAGACTCCATAAAATATTACGAAGAGTACCAACAGACATTTCTCAAATGTTAACAATTCATTAACAATCAAATCCATATAAAAATAATTATAAATTTCACAAAATCAATCAGTCATTATAAAACCCCTTACAATTAAAGGCAGTACTGTTTACATGCATATACACAAAATTGTCAACATAAACCAGGCCAAACTGTCGTGGTTCACATCAACACTTATAATTATAAATTTTAATTAATATTTCATGTATAATACTGTACCTGATTATATTATATATCACTTACACAGATTCTCTCCAAAAAACAATGCTTATTTACATGATGACTATGCACAAATTCACAATTAATCACATGAAAAATATTATTATAGCTTTACAATCCTTATTTCAGGATGTAACCTCTTTAACCCAAATGAACTAGGTATTGCAATTTATTTCTTTGTAGTTTCGTTGTAGTTCCTTCCAGTCTGATCGATCTTGAGCAACTCTCTTCCAGTTCACTCCTGTAACTCAACGTATGTCTCTATCCCAGCGATCCGGGGGTCTTCCTCTTGCTCTTTTCAGGTTCCTTGGTATCCAGTCCAGTACTGCCGTAGTCCATCTGTCATCTCTTTTGCGAGCAATATGACCAGCCCATTGCCATTTTTGGGTAATGAATCTTTTTAAGATGTCTGTCACTTTGGTTATTGAATGAATGTGTACGGATTTTCCTGCCTCTTCTTGTAATCCCTAGCATTGCTCTTTCTATACTTCGCTGGGCAGATCTCAGTTTTTGCTTCAAGTGACTGGTTAGGGTCCAAGTCTGGCAGGCATACCGTAAGTGATGACCAGTAATACTCATTGTTCAAATAGCTGGTTTTTTTTAGGTGTATCGACATGTTTGATTTAAAAACAATGGACTTTCTTCCATATACTCTACAGCCCAGTTTTATGAATTGTAGATCTCAGGCTTTGAGTTGCCATTCGTGTTGATCAGTTGGCCAAGATAGATATACTGTTCTATGGACTCAATACCGGATTCTATCATTTCTGCCTTGTCTTTGTCTTTTCTGCCCATTTGTTTTGCACGATTTTGCTTTTTGATACCGTTATTTTAAGACCCGCTTCACTGCAAGCTGCCTCTAGTTCATTTATCAGTTATTTTAGCTCTTCCAGACTGTTTGAGAGTAAACCTAAATCATCAGCGAATCTTATGTTGTTGAGACTTCCTCCATTTATTCTCGACTGTTTTGCCATTGGATTTTTTACATTGCCAACTCCAGGACTGATGTGAATAGTTTGGGGGATATATTGTCTCCTTGTTTTATCCCTCTATCTACTGGGAACTCTTTGGTAGCTTCAGCGATGTTGACAAAGGCAGTGGAAGTGCTGTAGATGTTGTACAGTATGTTGATATAGCGTGGATTCTAAAAGGGGTTGTATGATTGCATGAGTGATGTACTGAATCAAAAGCTTTTTCAAAATTGATAAAGGCCAAACAGAGTGGCATCTAATATTACATTTGCTCAACTTATGGATGACTTGGATGTGATCTGTCATGCTGACCTAAAGCCTAGCCTCTTTGATTGGTTTTACTGTGTCCAAGGTAGACCTGATGCAGTTATTGATTACCTTCGTAAACACTTTGTAAATGACAGGAAAGAGGCTGATGTGGTAGTTCATAATATTGTAACTACTACCTTTTTTGTGTAGCAACACAATCATAGCTTTGTTCCAGCTGGATGGGATATTTTTCTCTTTGAAGCATTGTGAAAATACCTTAGCTAGGTGTCTGTAGGTTTCTTCTCCAGTCAATGGATAGGCCGTCATAACCACTAGCTGATCCTTTTTACATTTCATGCACTGTCCTATCTAACTTCAGATGGGACAACTTAAGGAATTGGTGAGTCTGGGCTTGATGTCATTACAGGATTTTCATCTTGCTTGCTGTATAAGGTCTGACAGAAGTTCCTGATATGGTCCAATACTGCTGTTTTGTGTGTAATACGTTCCTTATCATTGTCTAAAGCTATTATTTGTTTCCTTCCTATCATTAATTTTTACTTTCTTATAGCCTTTCTTGTTTAATAAAAATGATCTAACCAGGTTTTCGTTATATTTATTGATGTCAGCTATTATTTCTTTTCTAATGGTCTTGCAGAGTTCAGCATATTCAATTAGGTTTCTCAGATCTTACTTCCATTTGCCTTTGTTTATTCAGGAGAGTTTCTGAGTCATTGCTAATTTTACTTATTTTGGTGGTTTTAACAGTGCCTGCAATTTCTATGGCTAATGTGTTAATAGTTGATGCTAAATTTCCATTGGCGGTGGAAGTTAGTTTCTCCAATAGTGTGCATTGGAAAAGTCTTGATTTTTCGGCGAGATTGATTTTATTTCCTGATGTTTTATTGGTTCCTTTTATTAGCTTCCTCCTTTCCTGTTTTATGCAGATACTAAGTTATGATCGGACCAGCCTGTGATCGCTTCCTGTGTTGAATCTATTTATAACAGTGATGTCTTGAACAAAATGTGAGCTATTAGATAGAGTGTAGTCTATTTCATTTTTAGTTTTATGATCTGGACTTCTCCATGTTGACTTTCCACTTTGATGTTTTAAAAAAAATGTGTTCATGATTTGCATTTTTGTGTACTCTGCTAATTGAACCAGCCGCTCCCTTCTGTGATTCCTTGTTTGTATTCCGAACTAACTGACCACAGTGTCTCCTTGTTTCTTGGTGTAGATAATAGCATGAGGTCTCCCATGATAATCTGGAACTGGCAGTCATTGCCTCTATTGTGTAATTTCATGAGATCTTCGTAGAATGACTCTACTTCATCATCTGAGTGCGAGGATGTGTGTCATATACCTGCAGTACTTGTTTTTTGTAGTGATTTGATATTTATAACACTACTCTTGCTGCTCGATCTGAAATGCCTTCTATTAGTTTATCAGGAAGAACACTCCATTTAGCTTTCCCAGGGAGTTTCCATAAAAACATACAAATCTAGCTACACATAATTCTTAAAATTTCATAAAGAACAAGGTATAAGGGCTGTTACTAGAGGGATAAAGAATGTGATGGGAGATATAAAAATTGTTATTCTTTAATTAGATCAAAGTGTACAATAAATATGACTCTGAACTAAAAAATTAAATTATCTGTATCTTTTACTTAAGCTTACTGAAATCAAATAAATGATTTTTAACGAAGTAAAACTGATTTTAACACTAAAAGCAAAGGTGGAGAAACTATAAAATAATTAAGTTTATACTAGCATATCAGTGGGTAACAAGTCTTAAATTATGAATGTAATCTTTCTCGGCGTATTTTATTTATAAATGTTTCTCGGGAAACAAACCGAGTGATGTTGTTATTAATGCACAATATTTCGGCGACTTTATTCTCCGTCGCCATCTTCAGGTGCAGTTGCAAGTCTTGAAGTCTGCCTTGAAGTCAACCTTGAGCGTGTTGTTTGTAAACTGGCATGGCAACGACAGATGTTGTTATGTTGCCTAGCAGCATCTCAGATGTCATTAGACGCCCGCGGAACACAAAAAGCAGAGCGTTGGTGATGGGCAGCCTCAATTACAGGAATCCATGCATCACTTATCTGGAATCCACAATACCTGTTTACCAAATCAGACGCGAGGCGAATTTCAAATGCTTCTTTAATGACGCTGTCCCAGAAGCCTCTCGCATGTGTCAACACCTTAGTCGCTTCGAAACCGAAACCATGTCCTTCTGTCAAACTATGTTCCGCCACTGCTGATTTATCTTTTTGCCCCAGGCGAACATGTCGGGCGTGTTCCAAACAACGTTGTTGTACGCACCGTATGGGCTGACCGATGTATTTCTTTCCACATTCACACGGGATGCAGTAAACTCCGGGTGTACGCAGGGCAAGGTCATCTTTTGGAGAGCGCAAAATGTTTCTCAATTTTGGTGGTGGTAGAAAAATGGTCTTAATGCCATTTCTTGCCAGGACTCTTCCGACCTTAGATGTTGTGGCGCCAGAGTACGGCAAGAAGGCTAATTTATCGTGTGGACCATTATCGTGTTTATTAGGCCTACGATTCATTTCCCGGAATGCCAACTGTATCTGATGTTCGTTGTATCCATTCTTTCTGAAGGTATCACGGAGATGTTTTAACTCACTAGGAAGGCTATCTTTATCACATATTGCCCGCGCTCTGTGGGACAAGAGTAGTTAGTACTGTATTGCGCTGTGCAGGCCGAAATATTGTGCATTAATAACAACATCACTCGGTTTGTTTCCCGAGAAACATTTATAAATAAAAGTCTTAAATTGCAAATTCTATGGGTTTCTTGTAATATTTTCCAAGATCATCGGGAATCTACTGAATTTCAAATCATAAATATTAATTCACTAATTACCATATGAAAATTTCTTGAATCATTCTTGCATTCACGTTATAATTGTATCATGCTAAATTTTGTACAGTATTTTTTTTTTTTTTTTTTGCAGATTTCATCATGTCATTCCCATTCATGATCAGCAGCAATCGTACACTTCTGAAATTTGTAGGAAGTCTCTTACAAAGAATAGAAGAATTAATATCAGAGAGAAACTTTGTTCTTGTGGAGTTTGCGGGAAGTCCTTTGTGACATCTAGTCATCTTAAAACACACAAAAGAGTACATACAGGTGAGCGTCCTTATTCTTGTGAAGTTTGTGGGAAATCCTTTGCTAATTCAGGTCACCTGATAAGACACAAAAGAGTACATACAGGTGAGCGTCCTTATTCTTGTGTCGTTTGTGAAAAGTCTTTTGCCACAGTCAAGTGTCCTTTTAACACATAATAGAATTCATACAGGTGAGCGTCCTTATTCTTGTGATGTTTGTAAAAAGTCTTTTGCCCAGTCAAGTGACCTTGTAGCACATAAAGAATTCATACAGGTGAGCGTCCTTATTCTTGTGATGTTTGTAAAAAGTCTTTTGCCCGGTCAAGTGACCTTTTAAAACATAATAGAATTCATACAGGTGAGCGTCCTTATTCTTGTGATGTTTGTAAAAAGTCTTTTGCCCAGTCAAGTGACCTTGTAGCACATAAAAGAATTCATACAGGTGAGCGTCCTTATTCTTGTGATGTTTGTAAAAAGTCTTTTGCCCGGTCAAGTGACCTTTTAAAACATTAATAGAGATTCATACAGGTGAGCGTCCTTATTCTTGTGAATGTTTGTGGGATAAGCCGTTTGCGAAGTCAAGGTGACCTTGAGAACACATAAAAGAAGTACATACAGGTAGAGCGTCCTTAATTCCTTGAGAAGTTGTTGTGGGAAAAGTCCTTGCCACGAATTCAGATGCACCTGATAACAGACATAATAGAAGTTACATACAGGTGAGCGTACTTATTTTGTGACAGTTTGTGAAAGATTTATGTGGTTTATGGTCACCTGATAACACATAAAAGGAGTCATACAGGGAGTGCCCTTATTGTTGTGAAATTTGTGGAAAGTGTTTTCACGAGTCTAGTACACTTAAAACACACAAAAGAATTCATGCAGATGAGCGTCTTTATTCTTGTGAAGTTTGGGGAGAGTCTTTTGTGAGTTCTGGTATCCTGATAACTCACTAAAGGGTTCATAAGGTAGCGTCCTTATTCTTGTGAAGTTTGTAGAAAATCTTTTGCGAGTTCTGGTCAAATGATAACACATAAAATGGTTCAAATAGCTTAGACTCATCCTTGTGAAGTTTGTGGATAGTATTTTGCAAGTTCCGGTTATCTGATAACACTTAAAGGAGTTCATACAGGTGAGCGTCCTTATTCTTGTGAAGTTTGTGGAATGTCTTTTGTAGATTCTAGTCAGTTAATAACATAAAAGAGTGCATACAGGTGGGCGACCATATTCTTGTGTAGTTTGTGGAAAGTTTTTTGTGAGGTCTAGTATACTGAACCCACAGGTGAGCGTCCTTTTCCTTGTGGACTTTTTAGAAAAGGCTTTGCAATTTTTAGTCACCTTATAGCACATGAAAGAGTTCATTTAGGACAGCGTCCTTATTCTTGTTCAGTTTTGTGGAAAATTGTGAATTCTAGACTCCTTTTAAACCATAGGAGTCATACAGGAGAGCGTTCTTATGCTTAGGTTGTTAGTGGGAAATTAATTATGGAATCTAGTATCCTTATAGCATGTAAAAGATTTAATAAAATTTAGTCTGTCTAGTAGTCTCAATCAGCAGGCTTATGCTTCTAAACTTTGTTGTAAGTTTTTATATCATGTTATTTTGTAATACATATAAAAAAATTTAATCTATACATTTTTTTTAAGTATTTAGAAGAGTTTAAAATGGGCTCTTGATCTTAATGCTACATGATTTTATATACAATGAGCTTTTTTTGTGGAATGTAGTTTATAGTGCGTAGAAGTATTATAGTGCTTAAAAGAGTTCAACATTGGTGAGAGTCCTTATCATTGTAATGTTTGTGGAAAATCGATTTATAAACTCTAGTAATCTTAAGAAACATAAGATATTCATACAGATGGGCAGAACTATTGTTGTAAACTTTGTGGAAAATGTTTTAAGGAATCTTCTATCCTTGTAAGACAGAAAGGAATTCACATAAATTATCAGCTTGCTTGTGAAGTTTTCTGAATCTATATGGTCTTATCCCTGTAAAATTCGCAAAAAAATAGTCTCAAGAACTTATATAATATAGTTACTACAGTTTCACATACTTATGCTTGTGATGTTGTGGAAATTCTTTTGAAGCGCCTAGTAACATTAGAACATTTGTGATATCCATATGAGTGACCATCTTTGTGCAGTTTATGGGAAATCATTTAATCTTCCTTTTTGCTGTAAGCTGAATAAGAGTATTTATACAGGCATGTGCCTCATATTTGTGACTTTTGTGGGATGTTATTTAGTCAGTCTAGTAGTCTCAATCAGTAGAATTACACTTATAAACTGTGTTGTAAGTTTTTATGATATCATGTTATATTTTAATACATATAAAAAAATTTATTCTAGTCACATTTTTAGAAAATAATTTAAGCCCTGTGGTATCCTTATAATAAGCGAAATAGGCCATATAGGTGATTTAATTTGTTTGTGATGGTTGTAGAAATATATCTAAGTAGTTATCTAGTTATAAAACTTGTAAAAAAGTTATATGGGTAAGCAGCCTTTTACGTGTCAATTATGGATAATTATCTAAGAAATTAATTTACATCTATACTGGTAAGCTACCTTATTTTCACGAGGTTTGTGTGAATAGGTTCTGTACATGTAAAACATAAAAAATGAAGATCCATATGATTCAATAACTTGTGAAGATTGTCTAAAACATTCTCAATAACATGTTCAAGAAGCTTTACAAATGAGGTATCCTATGCTTATAAATCTTGTGAATATTGTACATATTATCATGTAACCTCAAACAGTATATCATTATTCATATATTAGCAGCCCTGCACTTTGAAATTTTTATAAAAGAGTTTAGTGCTTGTTGCCTTATAAATCATTAAAGAATCCATTTTGCTTTAAATTGGTTTAAGTATTATTTACATGTTCTATTAATATTTGGTGTACAGAAGAATACATTATGCTGTTGGATCATTTGGTTGAACATTTTGCAGAAAATCGATTACTCAGACTAATGGAATTGTTTCTTGGCCTTGGAGATATTAAAAAATATACTAACAATAAAGTTTGTATGTTGTATTAGAGAAATTTATATTACTCAAATTGTTGGATTTCTTGTTTTATTTGAGTATAATCAGATAATATTAAATAATGTTAACTAATGATACTGGTGTTCTTATTTCTTTGCTTTTTGCTCAAAGTGAATAAAATATCTATATAATTAATTTTATAATATTTTTATTTTCCAATATTTATGTATCCATTAATTTTGTGCTCTTTATTACTTGTTGATTTTTTTCTTGTAATAGGTTATACTGCATATGCCATGATAGTTGTTTAAAGTCCTTCCATAAAACCTCTTTCTTTAATTTTTATTTTTATGATTGTTCCTTTGAAATATCCACATTGCTATTTGAAGACAATCGTATATCTGTGGTACTTTGCACAAAGAATTATTATTTGGATATGACCAATATGAAGACATGTAACAAAATATAACCATCTTTATTCTTCATACATGTGCAGATTTTAAACAACAAAAATATTTATTTGAGAAGACTGGTTATTTTACTAACACTGCTAAACATGTGAGTGTTGATGTTAATGATTGATAAGCCTGTTCCTGTATGCTAATGACATTTTTTAAATTCCTGATAGTCAGTGTATGTAATATTTGCAATAATACTTTAATGCTTGAGTTTGGAATGCTTTGTGTTTTTCTATTTATATTTGGAATTATAGTACAAGAAGTTTTCTTTTGTTCTCATTATATAAGTTTGTTAATTTTCACTTATTCATATTGAATGTACATAAAGAATTCCTTAGATCTTAAAAGTCAGAAATAAGCTTCCTGTTTATGCTGGTGTTGTAGACTACTGAGGAAATAATATTCATTGTTATTAGAAGTTTTTTTGTTGCAAAAAGACTTTATAGTTCTTATCCATTTCTCAGGAATGCTTTAACTTCTGTTTTCAGTAAATAATCTATTCAGCTTCACAAAGGAGAAATGATTTCCTCCCTCCATCACTGATTTTGCAACTCCTAACCTGAGCATACAGTTGATACAAAGATTGAACCATGATGTTTATTTAAAATATTGAGATTTGAAATATTAACAGTTATTGTCTGTGAACAAGTTGCTGAGGCGCTGTAGATAAATATGATGGAGGTAGAGCTCTTGATTACAGTTCTTGCTGAAGCATCAGCCTTCGATCAGTTTACCTCTGAAAATAAATTGATGTTAATCACTTGCCTGATAGGTGATCGGACATTGCTAAAGCCTAGCATTTATTTTATGAGGACACCGCTTTACTCTTACTTGGGGAGTCTAGATTTTGGTTATGTATTGTTTATCTCAGGCTCTTCACATAAATAATGGGAGAGTATATTAGAAAGAACAATAAAAAATTACTTTCTGTTCCTTTGCTCCAATCCACTCCCCATACTTATGGCATTGATGGCCAATAAAACCCTCATTAAAGATCTATTATTCATTTAACAGCTTAAATGTGTTTGATTTCTATACTGTAGCTCTCATATTCTCTCTCAATATTTGAGGATGAATCCCGTTCAGTTATTTCACTAATACCTTCTTCACTGTCTTCTCCAATAATTATAGTGGTTGAGGAAGTTCTAGTACTACCAACTGTCAGTTAATAGCTATCATAGTACTTGGCTGCTATAGGTCTCTTGTATACAACATTCTACTGAAACATCCAAGGCAGTTAATAATGACATACTTGAAAGTAGCATTGAGGTGTTCTGTGGATCTACTGGTTCTTATCATCTTTTATATATATATTTGCAGTGATTCAAATTAAATCATGATACATTCTTTACCTAATTAGCGAACAGATGTAATAGTGTCACCTCTTATCTACTTTATTCAGTCATTACCTGCCAACTTTTATGTTTTGCCCATAAAAATAACGAAAGTGTTATTTTACAGTTGTATGGATGAAATGTGTTATTTTACGAATTTACAATATAAAACTGAATCGCTTATCTGAAGCTACAAGACAAATGTATTGCGATTTTAATGGACTACTTGTAGTATGTTTCAGATTTAGTTATGGCATCAGGTGCTGTTTCATATGGGTTGAAGCTTCTTTCATTTGATTTTAAGATTACACCTGGTTATGTTTTTATTTTAATGGTGAACAGAATGAACTACACACCCAGTGAAAACTTACAGATAAAGATTATGAATGAATTACAGGTATTAAATATTATATGCATTGAAAAGTTTATTACTTTTGATCTGAATAAGAGATGAAGGCCAATGCCTTCTGGCTCTACTGGGTGTTTCCTTGACCTTTTCCAAAATGTCTGCTGTATCATTCGGTCTGCATATCTGTTCCTCTTGAAGGTCAGGCAGAGATGTTCAGTTTCTGCCTGCAGGCTGTCAGCATTGGAAACTTCCTCTCTTTTCTGTGTACCAACATATATAGCACGGTGTTCCTCTTCACTGAATTGATGTAAGTAGCGGTCCGTGTGTGTTGGTTTCTGGTACTCTATGCAAAAAGGTTCCATCTGGTCTTCGTCTGATAAGAATGTGGACCAAAGGCAGACTGTCATCCTCCTCTAGTTCTGTCATGAATCAGATGTTTGGATGAATTCCATTTATGTGGTCCAGGAACTCGTAAAGACTCTGAATGCCATGTGGCCAAATGACAAAAGAGTCATTACATACATAATGGAAGAAGGATTTTGGCTTCAGGATAGATCCTTCAATCGCCTTATCTTCAAACTCCTCCATAAACAGGTTGGCCTCTACAGGCGACAGTGGTGACATGGCCACACCATTGGTCTGTTCATAGAATCTCACCGGTAGGTGAAATAGATGGAAATAAGAACCAGCCTGATGAGGCCTACTATGTTGGGATCAAAGAGATGGCGTAACAGTTGTAAAGTGTCTCTCAGAGGAACCTCGATGAATAATGAGATGTTATAAAAGCTGACCACAATGTCAGTTTCCGAAAGCCACATCATTTAGAGTGTGCTGACAAATTGGGCCGAGTTCTTTACACGATAAAGTCAGTTATCAACAAATAGGCTAATCATACCCGTCAGATAATGACACTTTCTATATCAGGATTCCTAGCTTACATATCATAAATTATCATGATTAATTGCATGACACACCTTCAGTATGAACTGCAGTGCGACTAAACCAGTACAGTAATACATTCACTGTTTCGCGGTATAAACTTGACGCAGATGTTCCCTGATATTAAAGCTCTAAATACAAAATACAGACTAAGGCTAGATAATCTAGCGATGGCTGCTTATAATTTTTAATAAATTTCTTTTGTTTACGGCTATAACTTGGACAAAATTACTATTTGCTGTACAAAAGCGATGCATTATCATCGTTCGTCCAATCGTGTGCGAAAGAAACATATAAAAAAATATTCATGGAAAATACCTGTGTTTTTGTTTCTTCTTTTCTTCTCTCTTCCTTTATTTTTTTCTCTCAGTAGATGCTTTGCTTTAACGTTTATGGATGGTGACTGCTTGAAGGAGTTAGAGGGTAGAGCAGTATTGACTTGGCCGTCGACGTCGAAGTCATTAGAGGTGGAGCGCATGCGGTCCTGATGAGAGAAGTGACAGCTCAGAGGCGCTAAATATAACAGTTATAGAGCGGAACAGAGAAGATGGCCATCACCATTTTGTTTATTTGAATGCAGCAGTTTTCGCAGTGGTTGCAACGTAATCTCTGGAATAAACATATACAGTCAAAGCTCTTCTTTATTCGCGGTTTCAGTATTCGTGAATAAAATAATTGTAACAACTGTCTGTATTCGCCGCTTGGAATTTTTATTATTCGGTACATTCAGAGGATTCGGTATCCTGTCGGCACCGCTTGAGTATTACTGACACATGGCGACATTCAATCTGTCTAACCGAAACAATTAAAACAAAACAAAATATCTTGCTGCCACTGAATCTATCAGTACTTCGCAGCAACAATTCTGAGTGAATAACACTTGTCCTCTCTGCTTTGTTCGTAATTTATGATGTTATTTATAAATGTTATGCAATGCTGCAAAAATTTTGACATAGCATAATGCACTGTTACAAGTATCGTTGCGAGAACTGAAGCCATACAAATTGCAATAATGTTTAAAAAAACTGTGGCCTGATCGCACTATCGGAAATGATGGAGAATTCGTGCAAATTCAAACTTTAACTGCAGGCATTGCTCAAGTTGCAAAAGGAATATGACGTCATATCAACCCAAATCACTCCAGGCGAATGTCGGGATGCTTCCTTCAAAAGGATATGGCCGAATTCCTTTCCGTTTCTTGTCGACAGTCCCATCCCGCTCTAATGACCTCGACGAGGCGTAATGTTATAAGTAAAAATAATATATGGTTTTGAACAGAAAGAATCAAGTAAAAGTCAAGAGTTGCTTGAATCGCTATATGAAGATTTGACTGAAATGGACTTGGAGGAAATATTAAATCCCCAAACCATTGAAGAAGAGGCTTCAACGAGCACTGAATTGGTGACATTTAATTTTAGAAAAATCTGTGTGCAGGTATGCAGATGGCAAATGAGCTTTGTGGTTTCTTCATGAAAATTGATCAGTCTATGGAAATAAGTCATGTTTTTAAAAGACAAATTGTTAATGCCACAACCGTATATATTTGAATTGAAAGTGGCAAAACAAGGGAAAATAACTAAATTCTTTAAAACATTGCCTAAGCCTGACAATAATAATTAAAACAAGTTGCTTAAAATTTCTTAATAAATTGATTTTAATTGGGTTTTTTTTTCCAGAAACTTGGAACGTATCCCCTATTATCCCATACAAATCACCATTCCATATTCGCGGCTTATTTACGGAATGTATACCCAGCGAATAAAGAGCTTTAATTGTTTTTAATTCAATTCTTGTTAACTATAACTGCTCAATCACCTAATAGTCAGGAATGTTTTTGTATTAGGTCTTTCCAGTTATTAAATCAATTGTAAATATCGTTGTAATGAATAAACAAACTAAATAAACGGTGAATTAAACGCGTTTACGTGTTTCCTTCTCGATGTTTTGGTTGCGAGACTGACGCAGTTTGAGATTGTAGTAGTTCCGCTGGCTGCCGTCAGAGGCGTTGCTGGTTGCAGTCGGCCAGTGCGTGGTTTGTAAAATCGAGAATTGGTAAGGTAAGAAAATGATGTGGGAAGGACTTTTCACGTTGGTTTTTAACAGTATTTCCGTTTGAGCTGTAACTTTCGTTGCTCATGAAGCTTTTCTGTGTGTACCCGTATTCCATCTCGTGTACGCTGCATCCAGCAGTAATATTGTTGGTGGTGTAACGGATAGCTTTCTGGCCTCGCATTCGGGAGGACGGCGGTTCGAATCCCCGTCCGCGCATCCAGATTTGGGTTTTCCAAATCACTCCAGGCAAATGCCGGGATGCTTCCTTAAAAATGCCATGGCCGAATTCCTTCCCATTCCTTGCCTCCATCCTTTCCCGTCTCTAAAGACTTCGCCGTTGAGAGACATAAAGCAGATAAAAAAGTTATATTGTTTAAACTTTAGGTAATGAAGTAATTTTGCGACGGATTCTGAGACAGGTTAAAACACAAAATAGTGAACTGCCGCAACAAGACATCGGCTGAAGAAACCACCAACACTGTAATGTTTTCAAGTCTTCTCTGTACGGTAGTTGTGTGATTTCTATTTGAGAATCACTCGTTCCGTGTGAAGGATCCACATTCATGACGAATGTTAATTCTAATGAGACGTGACTGAAGTCCGCCATTGTTGCTTCAATTGTTAAAACTTACGATTGCTATATTTGTGCTAACGTTTTTTTTTCTGTATAAGCAGTTTTTTTTTTTTTTCACTTGCCAAAAGCTATTTCCCATATCTGGCGTGATGGGTGAATGGTAACGCCCTGGCCTCGTAATCTGGAGTACATTGGTTCGAATCCCCGTCCGGGCATACGACATCGGTTTCACCAATGCTTTCGAAAATAGGCCATGGCCCAATTCCATCCCATTTCTTCCCCCATTCTTTTCCCGCCTCTAATTACCGCGACGTCGACGAGGCACTGTTTGGCATTGCTGGTTAAACTAAAGCATGTGGTTGTGTTAGGAACAGTTGGCAACACTGCGGCTGTTCAACTCCCACCCTCTCCTCCTCTGCAGCCGTCATCTGTTTCATTATATTACGTCCATTAATATGAAAGTTAGAGTAGATCTTTAATCATTTTTAACACTGAAAAATCAATACTTCTGAGTACACTAAATATTTCGCCAACCATTATGTAATACAGTTGTCACAATTAAATTAAATTCTCAGTTTTACAGATAAACAGCGTCGTGGCTGTTTTATTCAGCGTGCTCCTTCAGCATTGCACTCTCACTGGACTCAACTATACAGAAACTAATGCAGGAATCAGTGCATTATTTACATACTGAAGAAAAATAATTTTTTCTCAAATGAAATATATTTGTTAAACTCCAAACAGCTCATTTTATTTATGAAGCTGACTTGAAAAATATAACAGTTTTCATACAGTAACTGAAAATTTTAAAAATATCAGGAATTTTATAAAGCAACAAAGCAGAAATGTGAAGACAGTATACGTGTAAAATTAAGTTCAAGCAAACAGGAAATGTAATATATGTAAAATTTTATTCTATTTCTTTTGTAACTAAGTTCCTAATTCGAACAAAGGACTTTTTAGGCGTCTTCTTCTATGGGATGTTTAATCGTTGCGGCCGAACGTGGTGGGTGAGTGGTAACGCTCTGGCCTCGCATTGGGGAGGACGCGGGTTCGAATCCCCGTCCAGACATCCAGAATTACCCATTACATAATTACCCAAATCAATCCAGGTGAATGGCAGGATGGTTCCTTCAAAATGCCATGGCCGAATTCCTTAACGTTCTTTTCCCCCAGTCCTCTCCTGCCTTTAATAGACGTCGACGAGGCTTAAAGCCATAAGCAAGTATTGTTCATTGTTTATGTACTGCTGTGGTTTGTGTCTCTGATTGGAACTGTTAGAAGACAACGTAAAATGTGATGCACCGGTATTTTAATATTCTATGCCACATATTCCGCCATCTCTTTTCATTCTCTGCTCACGGTTACAGGTAATCATTGATTCCCTGTGAACCACTGTCACCGGTAACATTAATGTCTGCAGTTAACCAAAGTCAGCCTCCTGCTTGTTATATTTAGTGGTGTTTGTGCGATTTTCATATTGGCCGAAGTTCAATCCTTTTCTTGAAAACAGTGTACAGGTATATTTCACGTTTCCGTTTGAATTATTCTCTTTTTATCCAGTCGCGTTTTTATTTGATACACATTACTCATACGCTGCAGATATTTTCGATTTTAATAAAGTACTACTTCTCTTGCCTAAATATATCCACAATGGTGAATTGAAAGCACCATCTGAAAATTTGTCAGGTATTCTGTTCTCATAGTATTACATGTAAAGCTTTCAGTTTTTAATCATTTAATACGATTCATGTGGGGATACTTGGGACCAAATATCATTCATTTGGGATTGTCCATAAACTACGTGGCTCGGCCCAGAGGGGGGATGGGTTGGCTGGAAAGCTACGTTGGGCTACGTGAGGGGGGGGGGGGGTGTTCCGAGCCAGGCCACGTAGCTTTCCTTTCATATTATTTGTCACAGTTAAAATGAGGTACAGAATACACAACAGCATTTGCATATTTGTTTCTGTGATTTAATTAACCCCGTATGTAATTTACGATAGTCTGACAAGAGAAAACAGTACAAAATGTCTTCTGGAATCAAGATGGGGAAAAGCAACGTGCTACTGGGGCGGGGGGCAAGGGCGGATCCAGCCTTTGGGTCAGGGGGGGGGTCACGTAGTCGAGGTCTAACTGGGACATGCTTCAAAATTATAATTGTGCCTATATATAAATAAAAGATAAATTCATTTAATTGCATTATGTCAAAATAATTTAATTAAATAACAAAATCAATTATTCTCTTCTGAACTCTCGCGAATCTTGTTATGACTTCCTCCACTTGAACGAGTATGGTTTTGTGAACGTGCTGAAGTACCGGTACAGTTAGGTGGTCTTCTGCCAGTGATGAACGAAGTCAAGTATGAGCCTACTGAGGGGAGAAAAAGATCTCTCTGCCAATGGGACACTATCTGGTAGTGTGGCAAGATTACACAAATATGTGTTTACGATGGGATATATTTTAGCATGACATTTTTATATTAGTTTTAAAATCGACTTGCGGAATGTTCTGATTCCGTTGCATTTTACTATTCACAGCCAATATTCGCTTATAATGACTGATAATGCAGTGTCGTCTATTACCTGCTTATAATCTATTGCGAGTTGCTTAATTGTTTCAACGTCTTCATTAGTATAGGTATAATTGACTTTCGGAACAAAAACGACTAGTTGAAATAAAGTATTTCAGGAGACAAATGGTCTTGTGGATCATTTATTATAGAATCCAAAAGTATGATGTATACAGCCCTACCGAAATACTCTTCAACTGATTGAACAGGTAGGTTAGTGGCTCTATGCATTTATATCGGCACTGTTCTGGGGCATTAAAGTTCCGTCGCAAATTTCTCGGCAAATTCTTTTGACTCTTCAAAACATTTGTTCCATTTTTTATCTCAGAACACTCATTGTATCATTTATTGCGTCAGGAGAACTTTTTTTTTAAGACAATTGAGTTAATCTGCAATACTCTGCTTAAGGATATAGTTGTACAAGTACCTGAAAAATAAAATAAGGTATATTTCTAACTAACTGAGTAATTAATAAAATCTCTGTATACTATTATAAATCTGTGAGAAACCTGCGTGTGCCTGATGGGTTTTGCAATGGCACCACGCAAAAAAATTTTCAGCAATTAAGATGGTACTTTCAAATATTATGAGCTTATGTTCCAGATTAAAATCTGCGAATACAGCTTGCGACTTGTATGTACTGAGGAACGGAGAATGAAATTATAACTATTTCTAGAAGGAGAAATAAGCGAGCAGATCACTCTGCATTCGATATGAGCATTCAATAAACACTGACAAAAGATCACACTACGATCATGTTTAGATTCTGTTTTGTTTTTTCACTTCGATTATTTATTTCTCAGTTTTGTATACTAAAATAAACATAATATGTGAATCAAACGTGGTAAAAATCTTAAACGTAATAAGAATCTTAAAATGAATAGTTAGTTTGGGAAAAGTCATTATTAATTCGCATTTTACCAGCATTAAAAACCTTCAACTTCCTAGCCAGTACTGTCACATTTACTCATTGCTTTTCAGAGATCAGAGCAAGAACATTATTACATATTCAATGATGCTATTCGTTTAAAAGCGTGAAAATTAATGCAACTGATAAACTAATAGCTCCGGAGTTATGGAGTAGGAAATTTTACTCTTACGGCAAAAAGTAAAACGGTGATTACATGTCAGCTTGATACGAAGCCCGACAGAAAGGAAGGTTTGAATACAGTACAGTGACCAGGGAATTTATTTTTCGTAGTTGCAGTTGCAGTTGTTATTAAGTAACGTTCATAACCTTGATTTTGTAATGTACATTTTAGATTGTAGTTTAAATCGTCATAAAGTTCGAATTACGTACTATTTGACGAAAGCAATAAGGTTCCACTGAAATTAAAAAAAAATCAACTATGAATCCCAAAATCTTATGCTACATCAAGCGAATTACAGAACTAAATCCATCGTGGCTTATACATTAACAAAACTTGACAGCAGTCATTCTGTCCAGGCTACATTTCAAAGTAACCACAACCTCCACTAATACTGCCGTTCGAAAATCAAAGGTGCTTAATTTAATTTAATTTTGATTGCAATTGAGTGCACGCTCTGGTAGCAATTTCCGTACGCACCCTTCTTAGTCTTTTCATGCACCCACCTACATTTGCCCTCTACAAATTTCAACTTTAAATTCTTTCAACTCTTTTTTTGTAAATTATTCATCATTTCTCTTGGTAACTTATTCCAATCCCTGACGCCCTTACCTAAAAACAGAATCTTCCTACACCTTTGTGCCTGAAATCGAGTTTCAGCTTGTAGTCACGGTTATCATTTCCCATACATGCATTACTTTTAATTCTAATGCCAATATCTTTCAATGCCTCATAATCAGTATACGGCTTGTAGACTATATCTTCATTGCATTTATCTTCATCTCATGTTTACCAACACAACTAGGTATCCTGTCCAGATCACCCTGCAGCTGTTCGCAGTCCTCTTCCGTTTTTATCCTTTTATCCATTATGTCATCCGTAGACAATACAAATTCTGGTAGTAAACCAACACAATTATTCATCAGAATAATGAATAGCAATGGTACCAATACATTACCCTGTGGCACTTTCATTTTTACTTCCACTGCTTTTGATGCTGCATTTCCTAAGCTAACTTTTTGTTTTCTACCTTTTAAAAATTCTTCTACCCACCATACACTTTCTCATCCATTCCAATAGCTATTACCTTATTTCCTATCATTTTGTGGCTCACTCTGTCAAAAGCCTTTGAAAGATCTAGTGCTACACTGTCAATTTGTCCTCCCTTGTCCATTTCATCCGAAATATCTTGCATATATACCACCAACCAAGTTTCGCATGAATAATCTTTCCTAAAGGGTACTTGAAAACCACTTACACTCCGTGACTCCTCACATATATTTCTCCATTAATTTACCTACCACTGATCTCAAACTGATTGACCTATAATTTTCGACTCTGTTACTTACTCCTCCTTTATGTACCGGCGCTACTATCGCACTTTTTCAGTCCTCTGGTACATATAAAGGATCCAAACTCAATTTAAATATTTCTAGATAAGGTACAATGCCACATCTGGCTATCTTCAAGATATCTGTTGTAATATTATCTACACCAGCCCCTTAAAAAATTTCAGCCTTCTTAGTTCCTCCATGATATTCTCAGGATGAAATTCAAATTTTTTAGTCTGCTCATTTCTAATTGTGTTTTTAAGCTCGTTATCCGATTTCCTCCCCACCCCCCTCTCGTTCCTGATTCACTTACCATAATGGTTCACTAAACCAGTAACTTATATATTGGGTTTTATTCTCCGTCTTAAAACAGAAGTTAGGTCTATAAAAGTCAGTTACTTATCATCTCTGCCTTTTTAAAATCTTCAGTAACTTCTTCTCCATCCTTATCTACAAGCGTCTCTACACCCTCCCTTCCCGTCTGTTTTCTAACACAGCCATAGAAATTTCTTGATGCATCAGTCAATGGTCCCACTGCTTCGACAATACTCTTCATAAACCCATCTTTAGCCACCTTCTTAGCTATTATCAAGTACTTGTTTGTTGTTTTTAAATATTCCCTACTACCCTGCTGCCACTTAACTCTGTTATATTCTCTTCTTACCAACCTCTTTAACACCTTCACCTCCCTATTACAGTACACTGGTTCACTACTTTATTTTTTGTTTCGGAATAAATATTTCTTCCCCCTTTCTTATTATTTCCTTGAACTCTTCCCACCTTGACTCTACTGTACTTGTGCATTCCCTCCGATTGCTGAAACATTCTCAGAAATATCTCTCACACGGGCATCAATACATTCTCTGTATTGTGATCGAAAGTTTTTCGGTTAGAACTAATTACTTGCGGCTGAAATCAGTAATATGGCGTCAGAGAAAGCTTAGGAAATTAAAAATAAGTGCTGACGATCTTAAGTTATACCACGTAAGATTAATTTTAATCCACACAAATTCTTATATTAAAGCAGAAGTAATTGGTGTGATCAATATATCGTCAAAATTAAACCAATATCGAAACAGAAAATAATTTGACTTTTTTGGAGGATAAATGTATGGAATTGCTTTTTCATTTAGGACGTAAATAAATTTTCATTATTGCCGTATTTTTATTATTACCGTAATTATTGTTAAAGAAAACTCTTACACTATAAGAAACTTCCATACATACGAAGTCGTGGGTAATTGCTAGTAAGTTATTAAATTTTTGCTTTCATGAATTAGTACATACATAAGGTAATAAATAAAATATTTAGGTACCTACCTAAAACCCCGCTCGAGCAGATAGATAATATTATAAAGTCTGAATTGAACAATGTTTGCAGTAAGCAACGCGCGTCATTAGCATTTTCGCTGTCTTGCCATGTAGAAATCTTTTCCAGAGCGCTACAAATTTTCACTGTCTCATAAAATTGTAGACGGCCATTATGCCTCTCAACCCAAAGCGTTTCGCAGATACCTTGCATTGTAGCTCCAAATTCTTAAAAAAAAATTTAATTCCTTTTAGTGGATAAATTGGCAATTTCATTGTGTCCTAGTTACTAACGGCAAGAAATGGCTGGATGACATGTTATTAAGAACAGGACTGTTGCTTGTTCAGCATATAAAATTTGCAACTATTTTCGCAAGTTCCATATCGCCTAGATCGTTATCATCACATCTAGGCGTATCGTAAGCATTACAGAAAGTCACAAAACTTCCTTTATTATACCACTGAGTATGTATTTAAATGAAAAACTGAGCTGTGAGATATGTGTTATGTTTGTTGTTTCATCGAATAAAATATAAAAGTATTTAGTTACATTCACATTCAGTAAAATACTTTCCTAATGATTTCATTGCAAACATCAATCAAATAATTTTGCACAATTTTGTTGATGTATGTTACATTAAACTTAGAAGTCTCTAAATGATGCTGCTAATGCTATGTCACGAGATTCTACACGAAATTTTAAAAGTACTTCCTTCATCAACTACCGTGCTGTTGTTACTTGCTTCTTTATCGAAAAATTTGTCCTCATCGCGATGACCACGTAACGATATATCTTGATGAACACAAAAAATTATCGTTTTGGCAATTGGTCGTAAGCTTTACTTTATTTTCATTAACTTTTGTCATTTTTTGACTGCTAAATTTGGTTTTCAGTTTTGTGAAAAGCTGTTAAAAAGCATTTTCCAGCTTCGACAGTTATTTCGTGGTATTTATTTCGCTGGTGAGTTAGCAACACACCATTTTTATCAAGAAAATCATCGAAAGCTATTAATGGTTCTTTTATGAATCGTTTTAGAGGTGTTTTTGACTGTGTGGCAACTCAAGGGTGTTTTCTGCAAAGGTCTTGGTCTTTGTGCGATAAAGCAAGCCAGTGAAACTTGTCAATGTGTGACTTCTAAAATATATATATATATATATATTTTTATTACAACACAGAGTGTGAAAATATAAATTTGAGAAGGCAACTCATGTTTGTCGATCAATATAGCTCTTGTTGAAACGTCTAGGTATTTTCTTACAAACCATCCAATATCTGAGGAAAATTTCGATTGAGAGAGCAAACTTTTTATCTGATTAGAACTGGAAGTCGACGTACACGAAACCGGCAAGCATCGAACAGCTTCAGCAGGAGTAATATTTTCTTCATCATCTAAGGTTAAGGTAGTTTTTGAAGCATCGGCAGCACACATATGCATTAGTGCTCAGTATAGGTAAATGTTTTGGGTGTTTAACAATCTCAAAACTAGGTTTCTTCGTAAAAGAATGAATCTTTCTAAATAAACCACTACATGCATTACGTTTCGACACACCAGTACAATCACATTTTTCGCAGCATCCTGTAGTAAAAAACACCCGTCCATAACTAAGCAAAAATGACAATATTTATGTAAATACATCAAACGGTTTAGTGGCGAGAAACGATCGAGCTACGCGGCTGTGACGTCACCGAACATCGGACGCGCAGCCGCGAACGAATAGTACGACGCGCTGCGCGACGCGGCAAAATCAAAAGCTCCAATTGCGTGCCCAATATTCAGTTCACAATGACCGATCGGATACAACATAATATTATAAACAGCATACAGTCGCATTGTGACTGTCGTGTATGTTTTGTGAGATCTGTCCATCCATTATTCAAAGTAATCTTGTTTAATTAAATTCTATGAGATTAAAAATATTATCAGAGGCCGAGCCCAGGGGGGGGGGGGTCATGACCCCCCCTTGGATCCGCCAATGGCAGGGGGGGGGGAGTAGAGGCAAAAGCCACGTCGGGCTACGTGGGAACGAGGGGGCGGGGGGGAGCGGGGTTAACCGGAGGCCAAAATGGAGCTACGTGGTTTATGCACGCTCCCTTTAGCACAACAGCTTCTGGGTGCTGGATTTTAATTTACGCCAGGCACGTAGGAATTCAGTTTAATCCTGGGTACAATAGCTTTATTATTTTACAAACGTCAACACTGTCTCAGTTGAGCAACGTTATGTCGATAAATGATGTTGCACAAAAATTATGCTCGCCTGAATGCGTTAATACTCGCTTCGGGAGGACGTGGGTTCGAATCCCCGTTCGGCCTGTTTTCTATATTTTCCCGAAACCACTCTGTGACTACAGGGGTGGTTCCTTCGAACGGGCATGACTGAATTCCTTCTCGTTCCTTGCCGACAGTACTTTCCTGCCTATAATGAGCTCGACGACAGCGAATTCTGACCATGGAGGAAAGAAATACATGGAGGCGACGCAAGAGACCTTCACCACGCATTGAAGTGACGCCGGGCGGAGGAGGAGTGGGGGGCTAGGCCGCATCCATACAGACACGGGGAATATGTACAAAAACCTCAAGGGGACTCTAGGATAAACGTAACGCCGCAATCTGGTGATGGATTATTATGTAACTCGATGAGACAAATAAAAAATGAAGAATAAACTTTTTTGATATACTACCTAGTTTCCGAGATATTCCGTCTCAAATGTGAGATGTTTTTGGTTGAAATTCAGAAGAAAAAAATTGGTCAAAATCAAATTTGATGATGGATTCTTATTTAAAAAGACAAGCAAATAAAAAATAAAGGATAAAATATTTTCGATATCTCGCCTAGTTCTCAAGATATACTGTCTCAAAAGTGAGGTGTCTTGAGTTCAAATACAGAAGAAAAATTTCGCAAAAGTCAAATTTAATGATGGTTTCGTATGTGACACGACGAAAAAAAAACCGAAAATACAGAATAAAAGTTTTCGATATCTTCCTTAGTTAGAGGGATATACTGTCTCCAAATTGGGAGATCGGGTTGGGACGAGGCCTGGACCAAAAATTAATTCTACCAAAGCCACAATGATGGACATGCAGAATAGATATTTCAGTTTTATTACAACCCCTTGTGGTTAGGTTGAAGTGCGGCCTAGAGTAGAATAAGAATAGTTATCTTGTTACCATACATCGTAAGCTTAATTGGGAATAGCTGGAAGTAGTTTCCATCGCGATACACGTTTTGTCACTAACATGGTTCTCCTGAAATTTCTAACAATAATAGATAAATTTTTTGTCCCTTATGCAACACAAGATGGCATTATAAAACACTTATACACATTAGAAAATGAAATAATCACAGCATCAAACACAATGTGAACTTTGCATTTGTATGGATTCGCAATATGGCCACTGCCACCACCACGCATGCGCAGTATCAGCCGAGAGTTTAGAGGCGGCGTCACAGGTTTAATGTCATTTCTCCTCAGTATATTTCCTTCCTCCATGATTCTGACTGGACACGTAGACGGAATTAGCGCTCCAGCGGTCAATTTCAAAAACACGTTTTACATCTGAGTAGTGGCGGCGGTTTCGTTTTTCTAAATTTTTTTCTGGGTCGGATGATCATGTTAAGAGTGGTTTATATCTGTTAATGTGCCATCAATCAGTTTTCTGTCGCTACTTGGTAATACTGTACTAGATAAGGAAGTGGTTTTTAATCGATTTTCTCACTACCCACGCTATTGGCAGTTTAGCTGGCGGCTCGCCTGCTGGTCAATTCTAGTATTAGTTCCGGTAGTCACCAGCCTAAGTCAGGGGTGGCCAACCCGCAGCCCGCGGGCCTAGAACATTTTTCCGACCTGCGAGATTCATAACACTTTTACAAAATATTTTTTATATATCATTTTTAGTGTTATAAATCTCTTCACAATGTGCGTCTAGTGTCATTATTATTATATTATCTATGCTTACATGTCAGAATAACAGCAAACACAATAATAACTCATTATGTTTTAATTTTTTTACTTCAAAAAATTGTCCACAGTCTAATACGGGGATATATAAATTTATATGCGGCCCTCGGAGTTATGATGCATTTCCGAAGTGTTCAGCAAGATCATTTGGGTTTCCCACCCCTCCTCTAAAGTATTACTATATTTCTCTATAATGGCTAACCATCAACTCGGTCAAATTTACCACATTTTTTTAACTAATTACATTAGCTAAAATGTGTGTCTCTTTGCCTTAGGTGTGCATTAATGAAGTGAGGTGTTTCTCCGGAATTCCGGATCCCCCTCCCCTCTGTTCAGACTTCGTGAGAATTGGTCAGACCCCCCCCCCCTGCAAAATGACGTGAAATTTTGACAGAGACCCCCCCTCCCTACCAATCGACCTCCCAAATTTATAGAGACCATTTTTTATTTTTTGAAGGTTTTTTTTTTTTTTTTGCTCTACCATTCTACAAGAATTTCGAAACCACACGTGAGATTTCCGTTGACCCCCTCCCCCTTGGTGAGGTTTCGCCAGACTCTGCCTTATTTCATCTCACATAATTAATGGACTGTATAGTTAATTGTCGTCCGTTAGTCAGTGCGGTGATACCGCCTGCAGGAAAAATACACTGGTAGACACTCTGACGAGAGGGGAAACTTCAAGTACGTACATACTTGGCAACAGGCATTTAAGAGCATTTCTTAATTTTTGCATTTTCAGTTTGGGCAGAAGAAAAATGAATGTTGGTAAAGGTTTTTTTGTTGTATCATATGAATAGGGAAATCTGGTACGTTCTTTACTTGTTTCTGAATTACAGGTGGGGCAGAATAAAATATACAAGTTGGAGCGTGAGTTTTGTTATTGTATTCACACCTTATTAAATTAAGAGAATCCTGCTGGCTAAGAGAGGTAAAACGTCGACTTGGTAGAATGTTTCCTATCTTCAGTCCTGATCTTCCCAGTTTCTGGTACGGTGTATTTATACCTAACCAGAACGCTTTGTAATTATACTGGTAGTATCAGATATAAAAAAAAAAAAAAAAAAAAAATCGGCCTCCCACTGTGGCATTTTGAATTTGAAGTGCACTCAAATAAGTTGAAATTAGTACGAAGGTTTTATAAACAGAATAACTACAGTATCTGAATGAAGGCATAGATGAGGAAACATACCACACAGCTGTGGCGTATAGTTGGTTGTATTGATTCTTCAACAACCCTGTATATAGAATTGTTTTATTATTGAGATTTGAATGTGTTTGACGCTGAGGTGATGGGAACGTGATGGAAAAGCGGCCATGGAGTATTAATTCTGCTGCATAGTTTATTTATTACTTTTGCCATGTAACAAAATAAATATAGAGTTTAGAGAGTGCAGATTTTTCAATTGCACGGTGTTGTGGATGGTCTAAACATGAAGGCATCTATCAGTTTTAAAAACTTTGCCACATATTTGATAACTGGACTAATTTGTTAAATGTAGCTGAAGATGAGCTGTTTCTACTTGAGCAGCTGCCTCAGCTCTCCGCTGCTCAGGTCGTGCGCTGTGTCTCCCCTCTCGCTCCTCGCCGTCCTGTCCGCCCCGACCTCCAGCAGCGCTCTCACCACGGCGGAGTGGCCCCTATAGGCTGCGTCGTGCAGCGGCATCCAGCCAGCAACGTCCCTCGCGTTGACGTCTGTGGTCTCCAGCAGCAGCCGCGCCACCTCCACACGTCTTCGCCATGCCGCCTTGTGCAGCGCAGTGCTCCCCCACTTGGCTCTGGCAGTGGAGTCCGCGCCCGCCGCCAGCAGCGCTCTCACCGCCTCCTCGTTACAGCGCCACGCCGCCCAGTGCAGCGGCGTCCACTCGTCTTCATCTCTCTCGCTGACGTCCGCCCCCGCCGCCGCCTGCGTGGTGACGACTCTGCTACTGCCCTCTCTCGCCGCCCACAGCAGAGCAGTCCGCCCCCGCTGGTCGCTGCCGCCCCCGGCGCCCGCCCCCAGCAGCACCCTGACTGTGCGCACGCTGCCCTTGTCCGCCGCCAGCAGCAGCGGCCTCTCGTCCCCCGCAGTGGTGTCCGCCCCCGCCGAGCACAGTAGCTGCGCTGTGGCCGAGTGTCCCGCCGCCGCCGCCAGCTGTAGCGGCGTCCTGCCCTCTGTGTCCCTGCACTCCGCCTGGGCCCCGGCCCTCAGCAGCACTCCCGCCACGACGGGCCCGCCGCCGCCTCCACACGCCGCCGCCTCGTGCAGCGCAGTCCACCCGTCGCTCTCTCGCCGCCTCCAGGTCCGCCCCCGCGTCCAGCAGCATCCGCACGGCGGCGGGCTGGCCGTGCCTCGAGGCCACGTGCAGAGGCGTCGAGGACGCGTCGTCGACTGGCTGCAGCGCCATCCGCAGCAGGTGCAGGTGTCCCGCCCGGCACAGCGCACGCATCACAGAGCGAGCTGTCTCTGGAGCCTCCAGCTCGCGCTTTATAACCTCCAGCTCACTGCAGCTGACGGCACCTGCCTCCAGCAGCCTCTCCAGGACATCAGGAAACTGCCGGACAGGTCTGGAGACCACTGCCTTCACCGCGAAAGCGCTCAACATCACATCAGCCGTCTCGTCCATTGCAGACCTATACCAACAAACAGCAAATACACATAAGCAGAAATCGCGCTTTAAAAATATCAACACTATTTTTACCACTACTAATTCATTTATATTTTGACGTCCAACGCCCAAAAAAGTGTCATTTATCTTAACTATTTGTTTATATACGTTTCTGATCAAATATTGTTATATGTACTTGTTTAGCATGATCTTAAAAATTGAAACATTATTGTAAACACGAACCAAAAATTTCAGGAGAAAATTTATTCGGAGACGGATCGCTATCTTCCAGTACCGGTATTACGGGAGGCGGCAGCTATTCTTTTACTGTCGCATTATCTATTACCTGGTAGAGTACATATCAGACATGTGTA
The DNA here is from genome assembly GCA_031002005.1 of Vandiemenella viatica. Taxonomy (NCBI): domain Eukaryota; kingdom Metazoa; phylum Arthropoda; class Insecta; order Orthoptera; family Morabidae; genus Vandiemenella; species Vandiemenella viatica. Next base: position 72,362 of record JARYHS010013267.1, on the reverse strand, counting down.
TGTTATGTCTCTATTAGTCGATATTGGTTTGGGGAGGAAACAAGTTTGCAGAAGAAGCTTACAGAAAGAACAGACAAGCTGGTAGGTCATATATTGAGACATGCTGGATTGGTTAATTTGCTGGTGGAAGGAACAGTCGAACATAAGAATTTTAGAGGTAGACAGAGATTAGAATATATAAAACAGATAATTGAGGACGTGGGTTGTACGGGATGTGCTGAGGTGAAGAGGTTAGTTAGCACAGGACAGGAAGAGATGGAGGATTGCATCAAACCAGTCGAGAGACTGACGACAGCAGAAAAAAAAGAAGACAATTACGTGCTCTCGTAATGTTGGTTGGTAGCACTTATCAACGTATCCTCCAGTACGCAAATATCAGTTTCAAACCATCCACTAGAACACTGCGCAGCGATCTACCGTCCGTTGGAGGTTTTTAGCAGTCAAAACTCCAGCGCATCGTGCATTCTGATCCTCATCGACCATGGAACATGTTGATCCACACAGCCTACTCATTTCACGGTATCCAGACTGTCCCAGGATACAAATAACCAACCACTCGCTTTCTTTACGGAACGGTACCTGCAACAAGTGCGGTAGGGACGATATCTTAAGAAATATTTTTTTCAATGACCAAAATATTTAAAAAATAAATACGTGAGAATGGCAAAACAGAAAACCGCGAATTCTGTTAATTAGTGCTGCAATAAACTGAATTTTGTTATAGCAAACACGATCACAGATAAAGAGACTGCGTAGTTCCGTACTCTGCCACTAGTTGCCGCCACTGCAGCACTGTCACTCGAGGCCTCAATCACTGTTTTTAATTTAATTTAATTGCAAAGGAGCACATGCACTGGTGGCAATTTCCCTACACGCCCATCTTCCCCCTATTCTACACTGACCTACACTTGCCCTCTACAAATTTTAACTTTAAATTCTTTTAACATTTTCGGTAGGTTATTCATCATTCCCCTTGGTAACTCATTCCAATCCCTAACACCCTTACCTAAAAAAGAAAATCTTCCCACACCCTTGTGCCTGAAATCGAGTGCCAGCTTGTGGTCATGGTCATCTTTTCCCTTCCATTAAGTACTTTTCATACCTACTACAATATCTTTCCATGCCTCATCGCCTGTATATGCCCTGTACACTCCCATTACCCTCCTCATCCTCCTCCTTTCTTGCAATCAATCCCACTCCAGCTCCTTTATCATATCTGTCACTGATTGCATTCTGCGATAATTTCCAGAAATAAATCTAGCAGCCCTTCTTTGCACGTTCTCCAACTCCTGTATTTGATACTCAAAATGTGGGTCCCATAGTACACTACCATATTCGAGCAATGGTCTAACCAAAGTTTTGTAACCCAATTCCTTTACTTCTCTCGTGTTAATGACTGCCAAGAGTATACAAAGAAAATAGGCGCAACGTAGCCACGATGTTTACGGAATGTCTCTTTTTTAGGCGTCTATCGATTATATCTGTTGTTAAAAATTATGTTTGTCTGCTATGTATATAAGTTAAAACTATAACCGCTCACTCAACCGACTGAATACACATTTTGGCAAACTGAAACGATGGATCTATCACGCCTGTATCAAATTAACCGATTTATTCCGAAAGCCACAATTATCGTTCGATTATACTCGGGACGAGGAAGAAATCATAGGAAGTATCAGCGTCTCCAATGCTCACACCGAGCGTGGTGGGCGAACGGTTAACGCTCTGGCCTCGCAATCGGGAGGACGCGGGTTCGAATCCCCGTCCGGGCATCCAGATTTGTGTTTTCCTATGGTTTCCCCAAATCACTCCAGGCGAATGCAGGGGTGCTTCCTTCAAAAAGGCCATGGCCGAATTCCTTCCCGTTCCTTGTCGCCAGTCCCACCCGCCTCTAAAGACCTTAGCCATCGACGAGGCGTAAAGCAGTTAAAAAAAATTCCAATGGACATGTTCCTGTATTCCGAGCAAAGAATACGAACAGCTTTATCTTCGTTTCGAGTGCTTTGCCTGGAGACTTGTTTTGAATTTACTGAACATGGTGAGTGAGTGGTTAGCGCTCTGGCCTAGCATTCGGGATGACGCCGGTTCGAATCCCCGTCTGGGCATATAGATTTGGGTTTTACGTGGTTTCCTCCAAATCACTCGAGGAGAATGCCAGTATATGGTTCCTTCTAAAGGGCATGGCCAAATTCCTTCCCATTGCTTGTTCTCATTCCCATTCCACCTCTAATGACCTCGAAGTAAACAAGGCGTAAAACCATAAGTAAAAAAAAAGGTTGTAATCTTGGTTGTCCGGGTTTAACAGCGTCAATTTGTCGAAACCTAACGTTTCGGCCTTAATTTAGTAACATTCTTCACTGTACTCTGAAGATGGCCACAAAATGATGTCCGAAACGTTACGTTTCGACAAATTGACGCGGTTAAACCCGGACAACCAAGATTACAACCACAACGACCGTCGGAAGTCTGCACACCCAAAAAAAAGCTAGTTGTTTTTGTCTTAGTTCCGTCTTTTCAGTGACTGCCGCAGGTCACTTTCCCTTTTCAGTTTATAATTCAAAGCCACTCTCTTTATATTCCTGTTTCCACGGACTTTATATTCAAATATCATTCGTAGTCTAGTTTGTATCGATGTATACAATCGTTTATCAATAATATATAAAATTCTTGTCTCGTCCGGCCATTGCCAGTTTTTTTACCGAGCATGGTGTGTGAGAGCTAACGTTCTGGCCTCACAGTACGTGGGTTCGAATCCCTGTCCAGCCATCAAAGTTTCTGTTTTCTGTGGTTCTCTCCAGAATCACCCCACGCAAATGCCGGATTGGATTGGATCCCTCAGAATGGTCCTGGCTCTGTTCACCTGACTTGGAAGAGATGTAAACCTACGAGAAAAAAAAATCCTTTGCATTACATCCCTTAAATTACGATAACACTTTAATTTCTGTGCTTAATAATACGATTACGATTTCTCTCTTCTGTTGGACGGATTCAGAACAGTGGTAAATTAGAATTAGATTGTGCGATGCCGCCTATTTCTCCAGTGCTGTCTCCAGCAAGGGTCGCCAACACACAGTGCGGGACCGACGCCCCAGCGCTAATACGGATACTTGACTAGCTGGTCAACACGTCACCACTGCACGATAGCTTAGCAATACTGTGTAAAATACGATGTCGGGATTACTCCGATAAATATTAAAGGAATTTCACACAACAGCATCAATAATTTTTTTAAAATGCATTTACTGAACGCGGACGTGAAGTTTAGGTAAAGAAATGCGAAAATTTCAAATGAGGAAAAGAAGATCACAGGCTGTCGAGATTCTAAATCATCCTTTGTGATATTTCAATTTAGTTTACAAAGGATCAAGCGCTACCACAAAAATGTACAACATGTGTTGAACAAGGAACTGAATATTAAATAAAACATGCATTACCATTGTTACATTGATTCTATTGATATAAATAAATTTATATACACATAAGTATTACGATTACTGTACTGTAGCTTCATCACTGCAGTATTTAGCAAATTTACGAATCTGATGCAAAGTGTATTAACCATTCGAGGATACTTCTCATTTGCCCCATCCTCTACAAAAGAGGCCAGTGACTGCAATCGTGCATCTGTTATACCCAATCCTTGCGTAAAACTGATCTGTTCTGTGTTGAAACTTTCTTAGCGGCAGCAAAAATGGTCTCTCGCCAGACACAGTATTCGCAGAAGCTGAGTGATAGAGAATATATTACCTCTGTACGTCCAGCAGAGTCTGAAGTCACCTGACCGTCGACACTGTTTGCGAAGGTCTCAGTGGCGACCGACCAGATATAACACACGGCGGCATGCGATAAGGACCGGCTTATCACGCGCTACCACTGATAAACCTCTCACCTGTCCACTCAAGGCATTCCAATCTCAAAACTTCGCCGCACCTTCAAACACAGCGGTAAAGCTAAATCTGTTTAAACCGAGTGTCGTGGGTGAAACGGTTAACGTTCTGGCCTCGCATTTTAATCCTACATAGTTTTGCTGTAGTTCTTTCCAGGCTGATCGATCCTGAGCCACCCTCTTCCAGTTCACGCCTGTAACTCGACGTATATCCTTATCCCAGCGATCCGGGGGTCTTCCTCTTGCTCTTTTCAGGTTCCTTGGTATCTACTCCAGCACTGCCATAGTCCATCTGTCGTCTGTTTTGCGAGCAATATGACCAGCCGATTGCTATTTTTGGGTCGTGACTCTTTTTAAGTTGTCTGTCACTTTAGTTATGGAACGAATGTGTACGGCCCTTTTCCTATCTGTTCCATGGTTTCATCAAATCACTCCAGGCGAATGCAGGAGTTGTTCCTTCAAAAGGTCAAGGTCGAATTGCTTCCCGTTCCTTGCCCTCAGCCCTTTCCCTCTAATGACCTCAACGTCGACGAGGCGTAAAGCCATAAGCAAAAATAAATAATTAAAAAAATCTAAGGTTAAGAAATGCTGCTACATGTGTCGCACAGTAATCACCTCTCCTCTGTGCTAAGGTCACTGTGATTTCTATGGGGGAGAGTTAATTATTCTCGGTCACATCTGTTTAGTATGATTCTTAAAAGGATGAAACAGTTTATAGATAGTAAATATGTGTTTAAAGAAAAACTGAGGGATTCCTTTTTTCTCCATTCACGAATTTGTACGAAAGAATTAATTGAATCTAAAATGCCTCTTTCGTAGTTTAGTTGTGAAAATAATACTTACTAATGCTCATCTTATATGTGTGTAAATTAAGCATGAGCTGTTCCACATCCTTGAGGTCCTTCCTCAGCAGGGATTTATGAAAGTAGAATGAAAGCTAAAACAAACAAATACGTTTTCCTTGCGCACTGTATTTAAGTGGTGTAAAGTGGTGGCTTACATTCAGCATTATCAGGTAAGTCCGTCGTCTCCTGCCTCGGCAGCAGGTTTCCTAGTGTTACCCCACTCTCATAGGAACCCCCGCACCTAGCAACACATGACGTGTGAGCACTCCAACGTCGTGTGGAGGACTGTAATGCACGCACCAACAACTACTAACAGGTAGATAAGTACAACGGTATGAGGGAAACAGCTGATAATGAAATATTATATTAGTAAAAATCGTAAAGGTAGCAGCTAAACAACTTGGAAGTTAATAATACCAAATGGTGAACGCTTCCAGAATTTACATTTCTTAAAGAATGTTTCTCGCTAGTGTTCGAACGCTGACTAAATGTTTCGTGAGTTCAAAAGCTTTCAAATACAGAAATATGTTATCTGTATAATCCGACCAATCTATCCACCGACACTACGCACGAGCATTGGTCATTAATGTCTGATAGTGAGGGAAGTTGGTTCGCTCCTAACGACATAACGGCGTCAGCAGGCGCTGTGACGGGTTCCATGGCAGTCTAGACCAGTGGTGCCAAATATTAGAAACTGAATCTTCAAACGGGCCGCACGTTCTACTTCCTTGTAACTTTCTTGGAAACAATACTTAGATATTTTTATGGAGGAAAGAAGTCATTATAAATGAAACGTAAACATTTATGTCTGACTTCACCGTTGAAAGTTAAAGTTTACAGATATGATGATCCAGCTCCGCGCGCCGCGGTGTAACAGCCCTCAAACATAAACTTAAAGGGAATTGTATTTTACGAAGCATTTGTAGTAAGCTAGAGTTTGGTTGAACATGATGTTGTATGTTTGTTTTACAATTTACTGTAAATCAATGTATATAGACTTTGTTTTATGAAAAGAAATTATTTAGAGGCTATTTAATTGTTTAACGACAGAATTATGCAAGAGAATTACGTAAATGTTTCTATTTCCAAGTATTAATGCAAGTTGCGATATCTAAGGATGATTTCTGTGGATAATTTTGTGTTTTAGTATTTTTATTTTTCCATTTCTGACCATTTTGTAATGATTGCATACGATTATGTATAAATTATGATTGTTTTTATATGTTTCAATTGTTTAAGAATTATCTGTCGGATGTTTTTTAAATGTTCTAGAAATTTCGATGGAGCTCATATAAGCGAACATCCGAGACAGTTTTTACAGATTCAATTTACGTCGGTCAAGAACTGTGTTAGTAGCATTGTCTGTGGAAGAAGTGTTGTCTACAATCGCTGGATTGTATGTATGCATGTAACTAGTATCTTTGACGTCGTTATTATGAAAATAAAAACAACTTTATATTGAACTGTATGGTGGACTAGTTATTTTTTTTTTTTTTTTTTTTTTTTTTTGTAACTGCTTTACGTCTCTTTTTAACATCGAGGTCTTTAGAGACGGGAAAGGATGGGGGCAAGGATGGGGGCAAGGAATGGGAAGGAATTCGGCCATGGCCTTTTGAAGGAAGCATCCCGGCATTTGCCTGGAGTGATTTGGGGAAACCATGGAAAACCCAAATTTGGATGCCCGGACGGGGATTCGAACCGCCGTCCTCCCGAATGCGAGGCCAGAACGCTAACTGTTACACCGCCCCGCTCGGTGACTGGTTATTAATAATATTAATTAAACCACGGACCATCTAATAAAGGATTGTCCATCCCTGATCTAGACCCTCTGCTGGTCGAGTTACCAAAGAAATATCGGGACGGAGAGAAAGTGCAAAGGCGGTGAGTGAGGATTGAAGACGAGACAGTAGACACAGGCATCTAGCGTGACGGCACCTAGGGGAGTTCTCGCTGGTGAGGATTAATCACACTGAGTAACCACCTCTACAGCTATAAGCAGCGCAGGTGTTGTGGCTCTCTCTGCTGCCACCATTACTTTATTCTGCTTAGGTGCGTGGCAGAGGGTTGGTTACACGGGGCTGAGAATTTTGCTGGAGGGGAATGCAGACAGGACCCAGTGAGTATACAACGCAGTACTAACACAGCCAGCAGTGTAAACTAGCAGACATGAAACACCAGACAGACAGCAAATAGACCTGAAATATGAACAGCAGTCTGAACAGAAACTCAGGCGACAGTCAACATTCAGCGTCCGCATCGCTACGGACAGAAGTCGAACTAGCTGGGACGGCCACGTCAAGGACTTCTGACATCCGACAGCGGCCTCGCCCTGGCCAGGGGCGTCCATTAACCACGTGGGGTGTTTTTTTTTCGTAAGTCCGGTCCCCCTCTTTCTGGTGAGCCCTTGTGAAATCTCCCCCACCCCTATGGTGAGGTGAGATTTGAGGGCCCCTTCCCCTAACTGACGACCCCCGTGGTTTTAGAGACTTTCTTGGCTCCTGTCTTTAAAGGCGGTGAGACCCTGAAACCCCCCTAACACTGTCGCAAGCAGTTTGTACACCCCTTTTTTAGCTCCACTGTTCTTAATAAGATGACGTCAGGTTTCGCAGGACCCCCCTCCCCCAATGATGGACGCTCCCTTTCCCAGAATGGCTGTGTAGACGCTAGGGAGCGTGCACAAACTACGTGGCTCGGGGGGGAGGGGTTGGCTGGAAGGCTACGCTGGGCTTCGTAGAGGGAGGGGGGTTCCGAGCCAGGCCACGTAGTTTTCCTTTCGTAACATTTTTCACAGTTAAAATGAGGAACAGAACTCACAAAAGCATGGGAATATTTATTTTCCTCAGCTAATTATCTCCGTATGTAATTTACAATAGTCTGACAGTTGAAAACAGTACAAAATGTCTTCTGGAATCAAAAGGGAAAAAAGGTACGTGCTACGTGGGGGGGGGGGGTCACAGGAGGAAAAAATGGAGCCACGTGGTTAATGCACTGCCAAACGTACTGCGTGACTCTCCAGACGTTGCTCGAGCCGCCTCGAACTGTTTCTCTTCCAGGTGAACCATCTGTAAGTAGCACTAGAGATTCTGTTTACATCAGGTATGGGCAACCTTTGCTTAGCCGATGGCGTAATTTCGGAACATTAAATCAGGTCGCGGGCCGTAGGTTAGAAATAAGTAGGTAGTAGTAAATAAAAAGGTGATAAAATTGACACATTTTTTTAAAAATTTATTATTTACGACTCGATCTGTGGCGTTCCACTGCGTACGCTTAATAATATTATTTGTAGATTTTAGTCTTTATGACCTGGATAAATACAGATTTTGTTGCGCGTTATTTGAAATTTCTGAATCTCTCGCGGGTCGGATTGAAGCTAGTGGAGGGCCATATATGGTTTACATAGTGCGCTGTCCAATAAAACTGTATTGATTTAGTCTCACATTCTCAAATTTGTAATAGTTTTCAGTAAACACTACAGTTAGTCGTCTGCAGCTTTTTGGGCTTGCAGATGAGAAACAGACGAGTGGAGTGCGTTTCTTCCTTATCTGCGTGAGGACCGACTGAGGGAATGTGGATAAGTGGCACTCGACATCCAGCTCAGTGGTGTGGTTTCGAGATTGTTCCGCGCCCCAAACACTACTCAACTGATGCAATATCTGAGGCAACAACAACCTGGACTAAACTTATTCGACAGTAAATCAATTAATTAACTTTTGCAGCCGATCGTTTTATTTAGCAACTTTGCAGAAATGGTAAACTCACCACAAGTAAAGCGCGTCACGAGAAACAATCGCAATTACTTTGAGTGCGACGCAAAACAAAACTTTCAGTTCTGGGAATGGTCCGGAAAATGTTCATACAGTTCTTGCATAATAACCTAACGTGGGTCGAGAGTCCGTCCCGCTGAGAATCACATAAGAAATACGACCTGGCGAGTGACGTCACAGTTTAGTCGAAACAACAGCCACTGCGCTGATCGACTCATCATCAACAGCGAGGTTCCACGCGTCCCGGACAGATGGCGACACTCGCTTCTAGTTACCACTATCGTCTTCTGTTGTCCGTACAAATTCGTTGAAATTGTACGAAAACTGCTCGAAAAGACAGAAGTAATGCAAAATAGAGAGTGGTTAAGCAGACAAGGTAGGAATGAAACTTGTATACATAACACGAACTAAGAATGCGCATAGTGAAAAAAAAATTCAGTACTCTGCATTGATTATCATTTTTTTTAATTATTGCTTTATGCCTCGTCGACTGCTATAGTCATTAGAGGCGGGACGGGACTGTGAACAAGGAACGGGAAGGAATTCGGCCATGGCCTTTTTGAAGGCAGTATCCCGGCATTCGTCTGGAGTGATTTGCGGAAACCATGGAAAACCCAAATATGGATGCGCGAAAGAGAAATCGAACCCGCGTCCTCCCGAATGCGACTTATTAAGAAATTCGAGGGTGATAAATAAAATGGAAGAAAAGGAATTATTCCAAGGTTTGATCTACGACAAGACAATGTTGAAACAATTAGTTCCGACAAAAGTAAGAACTGATTGTAGCAAACCCATTGTCTACAAAAGACGCCTGTGCACTGTAGGGGTGAATAAATCGAGACGACAAAGGTGGACTCGCAAAAGGAATATCTGCAAAGCTGAGAATTGCGTTTCGGCATTGTATTTCTGGTAGTTCCGTCAGAAGTAAGAAGACCGAGCGTGGTGGTGTAACGGATAGCGTTCTGGCCTCGCATTCGGGAGGACGGCGGTTCGAATCCCCGTCCGGGCATCCAGATTTGGGTTTTCCATGGTTTCCCCAAATCACTCCAGGTGAATGCCGGAATGCTTCCTTCAAAAGGCCATGGCCGAATTCCTTCCCATTCCTTGCCCCCATCCTTTCCCGTCTCTAAACACCACGTTGTTAAAAAGGGACGTTAAACTGTTACAAAAAAAAAAAAAAAGAAGTAAGAAGAAATAATTTTAGTTCTTAAATTAATTGCTGCTGGTCTTTCTCAACGATATGCAAAATTACTTTTTCTAGCTTTACTATGGAATAATATTCTTTAATTAATAAGACCACTAAACCAATAGTGAGAGAGCGGATATTACTGACCTTCACACGACTGATCGCGATATGGCAGCTCACGAGGAGACAAACAAAACACTTGAGACGGACGGAGCCTGCCTGTTGGCCTGTTCTGCTCAACGACAAGATAAAGGGATTTCTCAAGACAGATAATATTGTGATAACCACACCAAACATTATCGAAAACTTGATGACCTAATTCCACATTTACTTGCGACTGCTTCTAAGCGAAAAATACTTCAGTAATTGGTATCCAAGATGCGCACAGAAAAAAAGAAAACCAAGTATGCTGTACCAGAATTTCTAAACATAACTGAAATCCTAAATTACTATTCGGAGAAATATTATGCCTTTAATCAGTAAAAAATATGGCGTAATTTTTTCCACCATAAGAACTGAACTATAGAGACGTGATTTATTAGTAACTGTAGCTGCCAGTTACTATTTGACATGGCGAGCATCATGTCGTAATAACACTGCCTGGGGAAATGGATTGAACAGAAAAAGAACAAGCAAACAACAAGAAGAATTCCGAATGACGAACACAAACAGAAAAAACAGCATCTAATAACAGCTTGTCGAAAAAATAACACAAAAAAATGAATTTAAGGGTTATAAATGATTAATATGCAAACGAAAACGCATGAAGAATGCAAGAAGAAAGGTACAGAATTTTATTTCCCCCCTGCGAAGGCATACCTTGGAACTTGGAGAACAGTCTTTTTTTTACCTACGGCTTTACGCCTCGTCGACGGCTAAGGTCATTAGAGGCGGGATGGGATATGGAGACAAGGAACGGGAAGGAATTCGGCCATGGCCTTTTTGAAGGAAGCTTCCCGGCATTTGCCTGGAGTGATTTGGGGAGACCATGGAAAACCCAAATCTGGATGCCCGGACGGGGATTCGAACCCGCGTCCTCCCGAATGCGTTGTCTTATTTTCTGGTCGTTCTGATTAAAACTAATGAACATACGGAGGAAACTAAAGGCAAAGATAGTAAACTGCGACCAGCTGATGGTATGGTTTTCTTCATGGTTAACAGTAAAGTAATATGAAAGTTAAATAACCACTGACAAAATATATCTTATTTTATTTCTACTTTCTTGTTGAAGAAATCATTAATGTCGTAGAGGATTGGCAACATGGAACGGGTATGGAATCGTTCATGGACTCTATGGATGGAACCATCCTGGCATGTGGATGGATGGTTCTGGAGACCCGTCAAAATTCCAAATCTGGATGACTTGCTAGGGGATCGAACCAGCGTCCTTCCGACTGCCAACTCCCCCACCGTGTCTCGTCGCTAGTAGAAAGTGTCACGAATACGACAGCAGGGCTATTCGAGGCCTGATTGGTTCGGTGTGCTGTAGTAACGAGTCCTGATTGGCTGCCGACCAGACTTCCTGAGCACTGGAACTTACGTAATGACAACGTCATTGCTGCGCCATTGTTCTGGGAACCTTTCTACTTGAAGGCGCCCGGATGGAGACATTGCTTATCTGGCCGCTGCTGATATGATAAGAGCCGTCCACCTGGCCTGCACTGCTGGTACGGGTAACTCGCCACGAGGCTGGTGATTAATAACTAAGAGCTCACTTTTTAAAAACTACATTATATTATCATAAGTAATATGTTACACAGTGAGGTCAGGACATGCTTCCAACTGTACAGAAATAATTCAAATTTTCCAAAGAAAACAGTAAGGTTGAAACACCAGTCACGTGCATTTTTCAGCGACATTGGATGCAGCTGTCATGACTTTGACCACATAAACCCATGACCATACCCGAAATACGGTTACGGGCTGACAGCTACTGAGGTTGTACTGGAACGGGAATGCAGTCAGTCAGATTGGCACAATTACCGACGTGAGGACGGCGGTTCGAATCCCCGTCTGGGCATCCAGATTTTTCTTTTCCCAAATCACTCCAGGCGAATGCCGTAATGCTTCCTTAAAAGAGGCCATGGCCGAATTACTTCTTGTTCCTTGTCGCCAGTCGCATCCCGCCTCTAATGACCTCGACGTCGACGAAGCGTAAAGCCATAAGTAAAAAACAAAAAATACCGGAGTGGCGAGGTCATTGAAAATCGCATACGACGGCGAGGGCGTATTATGGAGTAACTACACTCTACACAGTAATAAATGAAAGCTGAGGTGTACTTAAGCACAGCTATTTATTATGCAAGAGGTTGCATACACAAAAACAGAACACGCGGTAGCGCGACACAGATAACAAGTTCATACGCGGCACGTGGCTAGCAGCCGACTCGCTCCAAGTAGTACGGTTGTCTCCCACCTGGTCTAGTTGGCGCTCCCGTCGGCTCGATCAGGGCGCCGGCTGTTGGCAAAGAGATGAACCATGGCGTGGTCGATTGCGGCGCCGACTGGTGGCGAAGATTTGTACTTTAGGCTGGGCAAGGATCCGCCACAACCACTCTCCCCCCAGTGACTTACTCAGGGAGAGTAAGGAACGAGACTCGCTTCTTGCCACCGGTGCTGGTGTCTGCACGAGAACCCCTCGCGTAGGTTCTCATGGGTCGGTCCATTGATGTAGATGTGTGCGTCAGTGCTGGTGGATGTTCTGCCCGGGGGGCGTCGGTCTGGTCGTGGTCTGTTTTGGCGATGAAGGCAGGTTTCAGCATGTCCACTGAGACTGCCTTGTCCTCCCCGTTGATTTTAATCACGAACACTCTGTCACTGATGCGCCTAACGACCTCATGCGGCCCTGTGTAAGGTGGTTCAAGAGGCTTCTTCACAGAGTCTACACGTTTGAAGACGTGGGTACAGGTGTATAGGTTTTTCAGTAGAAACAGGCGAGCCTTGGTGTGGTGAGCCGTTGGTGTGGGCCTGGCGGCGCGGATGTGCTCTCGAAACTTCTCCAGGAAAGAACTGTGGATCAGCTGGAGTGTCTTCAGAGGTGAAGAATTCGCCAGGCAGTCGAAGCGGCGTCCCAAAGAGCAGTTCAGCTGGAGAGGCCTTCAGATCCTTCCTTGTAGGCGGTGCGTAGGCCGAGGAGAATGGTTGGCAGTAGGTCTGGCCAACGTAGGTGAGTATTGCACATCAAAGCGGCCTTTAACGAACGGTGCCAGCGTTCGACGAGTCCATTGGACTGCGGATGGTACGGCGTGGTGCGAATTCGCTGAGCTCCTATCAGGCGCGATAGTGCGGTAAAGAGAGCTGACTCAAATTGTGGACCTTGATCCGTGGAGATCGTAAGTGGAGTGCCGAATAGACAGATCCATTGTGTATAGAAGGCTGAGGCAACTGTATCAGCCAGTATGTTGCTGAGCGGGATGGCCATTGGCCATCTGGTGAAACGGTCAATAATGGTGAGGCAGTACCGGAAACTTGCGACCTGCGGCAGCTCGATGAGGTCCAGGTGGATGTGGTCGAACCGGTTATTGGGAACAGCAATGTTGAGTGGTGTCAGTCGGTTGTGACGGTGAATTTTAGCTCGCTGACACGGTATGCATCTTCGAGTCCATAGGAGTGCATCCCGTCTGATACCTGGCCACACGTAGCGTTCCTTCAGCATCCGGGCGGTGACTCTGCCACTAGGATGCGAAAGCCCATGAACGGCGTCGAATGCCCGTCGCCTGAGATTCTGTGGTATGTAGGGCCTCACTCGATTTTCCAGAACGTTGCAAATTATATCGAGGCCATCAATACGCAGAGACTGCAAGTTGAGTAGTGTTGATTCCCGGAGTGTTGGCAGCTCTTCATCGGCCATCTGCGCCTGGTGGATCTCCTCGTGGCTGATCGTCGTTGGCATGGAGATGGAGTTTATGCGGGAGAGTGCATCGGCCACGACATTGTCTTCACCCCGTGTGTGGACAATCTCAGTGGTGAACTGTGAGATATAGTCCAGGTGGCGTAACTGGCGTGGAGATGCCTTCTCCGGTCGCTGCGAAAAAGCATACGTGATGGGTTTATGGTCTGTCTGGATGACGAAGTGTCGGCCCTCAAGAATGTGCTGAAAGAAACGAATGGCCGCATAGATTGCGAGAAGCTCTCGGTCGTATGTGCTGTAACGGGTTTCAGCTGGGATGAGCTTCCGTGAGAAAAACCCCAGTGGTCTCCAGGTCCCATCCTGAAGCTGTTCAAGAACGGCTCCGATGGCCGTGTCGGATGCATCAGTCCTCAGACAAAGGCTCGCTGACGGCGAGAGGAAAGTCGTTTGTATAGCGTGGGCAACACCACGTTTGCAGGCAGCAAACGCTTGCTCAGTAGCGGGAGTCCAAGGAACTGGGCGTTTGTCGTTTCGTTTAGAGTCTTTCAGCAGGTCGTTAAGTGGGGCCTGCATCTGTGCAGCGCCAGGGATGCACCTCCTGTAGTAGTTGACCATTCCCAGGAACCGACGGAGATCGGAGATGGTCTGAGGTTGCGCATACGACGCGATGGCTTGGACTCTCTCCGCCGGGGGTTTGTAACCGGAAGCGTTGACTGTGTATCCCAGGTAGATGACCTCTGACTTCCCGAACTGGCACTTCTTATGATTGATTGTTAGTCTGTTTGCAGCGAAGGATGTCGAACACCGTGGTGAGGTGCTTTAAGTGCTCCTCGTGTGATTTGGAGAAAATGATCAAGTCATCGATGAAACAGCCAACAAAGTCCAGACCTCGAAGCAGATTGTCCATGTGGCGTTGAAAGGTCTGTGTAGCATTGCGTAGCCCGGGCGGCATGCCGACGAACTCAAAAAGTCCGAAGGGCGTCGTCACTGCGGTCTTTGGAATGTCTGACTTGGCAACCGGAATCTGGTGGTAGGCACGGACCAAGTCGATTGTGGAGAACACTGAGCAGCCATGGAGACGCTGAAGGATGCTGTCTCCGTGAGGGACAGGATAACGGTCAGGAACAGTGATCCCGTTCAGCCGCCTGTAGTCGCCGGTAGTTCGCCAACCACCGAGTTTCTTCGGAACCATGTGAATCGGGCTGGCCCACTGACTGTTTGAGGGTCGTATCACGCCGTGATGCAGCAGCAGGTCGAAATCCTCCTTGGCGGCCTTCAATTTCTCGCCAGTAAGTCGGCGAGGGCGATCAAAGACAGGAGGGCCAGTGGTCTCAATGTGGTGAACCACAACATTGTCAGACTGGGTGACAGGAACAGTGTTAGGCCTCGTGATGTCTATGTAGCGTGTGAGCAGGTCGGCATAGATCTTGTCCTGGTCACCCATACAGGCGTTCTGGTTGATGGTTGAGACTGTGTGGATGGTGGCTTCACAGAGTTGGCCCGTGGTCGTCAGAGATGTAAGAGGATCGATGAGGCATCTCCCCTTCAGGTCCAGGAGCAGAGAGTGGTGAACTAGGAAATCCGCTCCAATGATGGCTGCCTTGACATCTGCAATAATGAAGGACCATTTGAATGCTCGGCGTAAGTTAAGATCCAGCGCCAGGAGTTTTTGTCCATAGGTGTGAATGACGGTTCCGTTGGCGGCGTACAGCTGGAAGTCATCCTTCTTGCAACATCCGGAAATGGAGGCCTTAGGTACCAGTGAAACAACCGAGCCAGAGTCGACCAAGAACCTCATGTTCGTTGTACGGTCGTAGAGGTGCAATCGGTATTCCTTGGTGAGGCGGGCGTTTGTGGTGCTGTCGCCGGCCGCCTGAACGATCGACAGCGCCTCTAGTTTTCCGACGACTGTCTGGATGCGTAAGAGCAGGGCGGCTCGCAGCTCCTAGCGTCTTCTCCAAAGCGGCGGTGATAGAAACAGACTGTGGCACTTGATGGGGATCGTCTGCGGTAGCGAGAGCTGCTGCGAACACTGCTAGGCTCACGTGCGCGGCCACGTTCATTGAAGCTGCTGATGAGCGTGGCGTTGATCTTGCACAGCTCAGCCACGGCCAGCTTCAAGTTGGAGATTTCTTCTGTGAGCGATTCGAGCGGATCGGCAGGCAGGCGGTCCGGAGATCGTGACTTGGAACGCGTGTAGCCAGCGGCCATAACGGTTGGAGGAGACTGCATCTCATGTAGCTCGTCCGCGATCTTCGCCTGTTCGTCAAGGGAGATGCCTTTCACCAGCTTCAAACAGCGTTGTATTGACGGAGGCAGCAAGGCAAGCCAGCGAACCCTGATGACGTCCGGAGTTGCTCTGCCGCCGGCCAGGGTAGTCATTTGCCTGAGGAGCTGTGTTGGTTTTTTGTCGCCGAGCTCCAACTCGGTGAGGGCCTTGTGAAGTTGGCGGTCGGCTGAATCTGTCAGCCGGCTGATAATCTCGGTTTTTAGGCGATCATATCTGTTCTCCTTAGGCGGATTAGACAGCAGGTCTGCTACCTCCATCATGATTTCAGAGTCAAGTGCGCCAACAAGAAGATTATACCTCGCAGCGTCGGAAGTAATGCGGTGTGTGTAAAACTGGGCCTCAACTTGAATAAACCACATATGCGGGCAATGTTTCCAGAACGGCGGCAACTTCATAGCGCCGGCAGACAACACAGTCGGGGCAGCGTCCGTTAGCTGAGGCGGTGTGGGCTTCGTCATTGTTGTCCGTTTCAAGCAAAGTATCTGTGTTTGCATTCATGATGGTTTCTGGAGCGCGTGTTTCGAGTGATTTCCTCGTCGGAGAACGCTTCGGCAAAGCACTTAAAACTTCACAACACACAGTTTAACACTGAGTACAGAATTCGATATAGTCACGCGTCAGCTGAAGCATTTGTTCTATGCTACAACGAAGCACGCACACAATCACGTCGGGGTCACCAGTTATGGAGTAACTACACTCTACACAGTAATAAATGAAAGCTGAGGTGTACTTAAGCACAGCTATTTATTATGCAAGAGGTTGCATACACAAAAACAGAACACGCGGTAGCGCGACACAGATAACAAGTTCATACGCGGCACGTGGCTAGCAGCCGACTCGCTCCAAGTAGTACGGTTGTCTCCCACCTGGTCTAGTTGGCGCTCCCGTCGGCTCGATCAGGGCGCCGGCTGTTGGCAAAGAGATGAACCATGGCGTGGTCGATTGCGGCGCCGACTGGTGGCGAAGATTTGTACTTTAGGCTGGGCAAGGATCCGCCACAACCGAATGCAGTCAGTCAGATTGGCACAATTACCGACGTGAGGACGGCGGTTCGAATCCCCGTCTGGGCATCCAGATTTTTCTTTTCCCAAATCACTCCAGGCGAATGCCGTAATGCTTCCTTAAAAGAGGCCATGGCCGAATTACTTCTTGTTCCTTGTCGCCAGTCGCATCCCGCCTCTAATGACCTCGACGTCGACGAAGCGTAAAGCCATAAGTAAAAAACAAAAAATACCGGAGTGGCGAGGTCATTGAAAATCGCACTCGACGGCGAGGGCGTATTACTACACAGTGAGACACCTAGGGCAGCTGCAGGTAACACGACAGACAAACAGCAGAATAAACAACACCTGCAGTATGGTAGCCGGTTTATTTTCACGAACCGCCATTCCTGCATCTTTTGGTTATAACTTAAAATTTTAAGCTACCTTATTTCTGATTAACACTTTCATTCATGTTTAGTGTGGAGTTTTCGATTCTTTTTTTCCGTTATTTCCTCATTCGTATTCTTGAAAATATGTTAATTTCTCAACTGTTTTATTTAAAAACGCATTTCGCAAGCGTTAATTCGCCAAAAGGCATTGAAATCCGCAGAGATACCGGTTTGTTTTCACTATTTACTTATGGCTGTTATTATGTTTTACAATAAGGTTTAATGAATTTTAATTTCTCTGGGTACAATTTCTTCATAGATACTCCTAATTCTAAGACTTTTGACACTTACAAAAGAATCTTCAATATTCCTTTTTATGGCTTTACGACTCGTCAACTTTGAGAAAGGAAAGGAGTGGGGCAAAAATACGGAAAGGAATTCGGCCATGGTTTTTTGAAGGAACTATCTTGGCATTTGTCTCTCAGTGATTTCTGGAAACCATGAAAATCCAAAATGTGGATGACCGCACTGGGATTCAAACCCATGTCCTCTCCCACGACGCTCGGTGTCCTCTTAGGCCACCAGGTATACTGCACACCAGCAAGGAATCAGTCAGCCGGGACAAGTAAGGGACTGTCCATAAACTACGTGGCTCAGGTCTAGGGGGGGAGGGTTGTCTGAAAAGCTACGTGGGGAAGGGGGGAGGGGGGTTCCGAGCCAAGGCCACGAAGCTCTCTATTCATATTATTTGTCACAGTTAGTAATGAGGTAACAAAACACACAACAGCATGAGGATATTTATTTCCGTCATTTAATTATCTCCGTATACAATTTACGATAGTCTGAAAGAGAAAACAATACAAAATGTCTTCGAGAATCAACAGGGGAAAACGCTAAGTGCTCATGATTTGGGGGTGGAGGGTGGGGGGGGGTAGAGGCAAAAGCCACGTAGAGTTATGTGTGTGGGGGGGGGGGGGAGGTTCGCAGGAGGGCAAAATGTCGCTACGTGGTTGATGGACGCTCCCTGGTGTATGTATTCGCTCAGACCATACATGATATTAAGACACATCAAGCTACCTGCCAACTCCAAGCGAAGTCTAACAACAAGAAGCAGAAATAAGGAAAATGTTTCTCTACATTGGAAAAATAATTAAAGAAGTCGAGAGTAATGAAATTAACAATATTCGGTGATTAGAGTGAATACGACAAGACAATGGCTATAAAATTAGTTGCTACAAACTTCCTAAAAAAAAAAAAGAAGAGCTGATAGTAGCAACCACGGTGTCTACGAAAGTACAAATAGAAATTCGCAAGAGGAAAATCTGCCAAGTAACATTTGATATGTATTTTTGAGAATTTCATTGTGACTGAGTGTTTTCGCCCCTTTCTCTTAGGAGTAAGAAGGATGTAATTTCAGTTAAATTTGCTGCTTGTATCCTTTTGCAAACACGTAGCCCCACTTAGCTCAGCGTAGCTTTTCAGCCAACCCCTTCCCCCCCCCCAGACCAAGCCACGTAGTTTATGGACGCTCCATGTCAGTATTAAGACAAAAAGGAAGAAATGTGCATTTTTTAAACAGTTTTTGTTTTATGAGGAGGACGGATCAACTGTCTGATCTACGAAACAACAGCTAGGCTATAGTAAAATTACTTTTTCTGGCTTATTATGGGACAATGTACTTTCGTTAGTGAGACTACTGATAGTGAGGGTGCCGATATTAACAAACAGAGTGTGGTGGTGTAACGGTTAGCGTTCTCGCCTCGCATTCGGGAGGACGCCGGTTCGAATCCCCGTCCGGGCATCCAGATTTGGGTTTTCCATGGTTTCCCAAATCACTCCAGGTGAATGCCGGGATGCTTCCTTCAAAAGGCCATGGCCCATCTTTTCCCGTCTCTAAAGACCTCGCTGTTAAGAGACGTTAAGCAGCTTAAAAAAGATATTAACAAAGCCTCTCAGCAACAAACACTACAACATCGACTAACCGCAATAACTAAAGTACAATAGGGCAGGTGTCATAGAGCTAAACAGTTGACCTCTGAGCAGGTAGCAGTGAGAAACATGTAAGAGGTTGTGTCATTAAATAATTGTAGCAACACGTTGGTGCATTTGTAGTTAATAAAGTAAAGTGCGTTCGACACTTTAGGCCACTCTATAAACACGTAATGACACCAGCTGCTACTCAAAACATTTGACACGGGTGAACTGGTAAGCGAGTCTTCACTGTTGTAATAAGGTACTGTGCCGTGAACAGGGGTTGGATTGGCTGCTCACCAAGTTCAGAGTACACTTATACTTACATAACAACAACTTCACAAATAAAATAATTAACGCTGCGCAAAACAGTTCTCGGAACCTTTTGGTTGATGTAAGCTTGATGGATCCTGGATCGAGATACGGCTTATCTTGCTGCGATGGAATGCGGGTAAGATAAACATTACCCTCCATTACCTGCACAGCACCACCTGTACTGGGTAACTGGCTACGACGGTGATCTTTACTAACAAACACTTCATTTTCTTTCCGTTCCCGTCTCTAATGATCTTAACATCGACTATGCCGAAAGCTATAAACATACAAAAAACACTTGTTGCTGTCGCTTCAATGTCTGTTGCAGGCCTCTAGCTCGCTAGCGGAGTAATTTTCAAACTTGGAATTTGCACGCTAAATTTATTTCACTGACCCAAAATAGTATACAGTTGGGTCGCCTCTGTTTTCGCAGTCTCACTAGCTTCAAACTGCACGACAGTACTTAATTTTTTTTTCGGAGCTAATCGTTAGTGTAAAATTCAGGTAGTGCTCGTATTTGAGCCAGATCATTTGAAGCGCTCATGACTTTAACCACGTAAACAGTAACTACACCACTCCCATAACCACACCCGACAAACGGTCACAGGCCGACACCCATAAGATTATACTGGAGCGGGTATATAGCCAAACAGTCGGGTGCAGTTGCCACACCAACAGTAAACGTCTCTGAAATCCGCTTCAATGTCGCGGACATGTTTCTGACTGTTTTTTTCGTAATTTAGGATCTGCTCCCCCCTTGGTGAGTTCCGGTGGGGGACTCTTTCCCCCCCCCCCCCTTCAGATTGACTTACAGGCAATGTCTGGAGGTAGAATATAACAAGCTACGGCTGGTCAAACCGACCGTTCGGCCGTGGAACAGCTCCTTCCAGCGGGGCGAGGAGGGCTGAGGTTCTCCTACTGCCCTCTGAAATGAGGTTTCCTTTTCCCCAGGATGCAATCACCCGAATGTGACGTACCTCTGACGGTGCGCCACATTTTAATTGTTTTTAGACTTAAGGGCTGACGTTGGCCTAGGCAAGCGATCTGTACCTTATTTTAAATAAGGATAGAGGAAGTGTTACAAATATGGAATACCATTTTGTTTTTCGTTCATAATTTCTCAGGTTTTCACGTTAAACAAACAAAATGCCTGCAGCACATACTTTGGGGTGTATTGTAATGCTTTCTATATTTTCGAATACATACTACTGTAGTAACATTTTCTAAAATAAGCTTAACAAAAAATTTGACGTTTTTGGCTCTTCAGATTATGGGGTACAAATATGGAATAGTCCTTTCGTATCAGGTTTGTTAAAGTTAAAACAAATGTCACTTGCAGAAGTCACACACATATTGCTTATTCAGTGTGCGCCCACATTTCGCACATTAGACATTTTACCCATTCTTCCCCTGCCTTGTCCTGCGAAAATTTTCTTGAGCAAAAGAGATACTCGGCATATTCATTAGTGGGTTCACTGCCACATTTTCTCTTATGAAACCTAGAGATCAATTAAATGAGGTTGCTGTCGGTTTTATGGTAGAAATTTCCTTTTTGTGCCGCTTCAAGAAAAGGCGTAACCACCCTCTTCCAGCCCGTTCACTCAAAAATAGATTCTGGATATTGTTGGCTTTGGCAAACTGAAATGCCATCTGTTGGAGATCCTTTCGGGTAAGTCCAAAAAATTTTCTTTCCATTGTCATGCTATAATCAAGCTGTTCGGGAGATAAAACAGTTTTTCGCCCAAGTTTGGTCTTTGTGGCTAATTCACGTGGTAAATATGATGTTACTAGCAAGGGCGTATCCAGGATCAGAACTAGAGGGGGGGCAGGATTTGAACTAGGGGGGGCAACTCATTTTGGTTTCGAGGAAGTGGGGTGGGGGACTGAAACTATGACATTACAAAATCAAACTCATACCTATTCAGGAAACTATTTTTATCATTGATTAATATAGTTACCTCAACTCCTTAATCTAAGGACCTACTATGTAGTTAATTAAGATAGTAAGTCAGTTAGTTTTTTATGTAAACATTAATTGCCTCGGATTTTCAATTTCAATAATTTTGTTTGTCAATATCTCATGGTTATCTTTCACGAAATTTCGACGCACACTCATCAGACATAATCCAGTCAATCTTTCTCTCCCAAAGTGCTCCTGAACTAGTTCTTCACTCGTCGAAGCGTACTGAAGGCAACTTAATTTTTCTTCTAGGGGGGGGAGGGCAGCAGCCCCCCTCTGCCCCTCGCTGGATACGCCCATGGTTACTAGCTTAAGTAGAGTGGCCCTGGGAACTTGGAAAGTTTTTGCCGCCTTCAGGAAACTCATCTTCTTTTCTCTGACATTTTTAATTGCAGTTTGCATGGCAGACTCATCCCACTATTTGAGCTCGTGGAGTCATTTCTGAAGCAATGCCTATAAATAAAAAAGGTTGTGAAAGTACAGTATAAGTATGGAATATTGGGGTACAAATACGGAATACTAGTATTCCATATTAGTGACATAGCCATCTTGAAATTCAGAAACGAAAATAAATTCTAAAATTAAACGTAAATAGGCAACAAACACGTCATTTTACAGCTTAATGTTTTAGCTAAACGTCTGTTTAGTAAATATATTAATAATGTATGTATTATGACAGGAATGAAACTAAAAACCACCAACCTCCAAGAATTATTCCTCCTAGTTAATTCGTTAAAACAGCTTCACTCACTCGTAATGGTTGCCAATTGCGATATGAATGTATTCCAAAGAAGTTTACAGTTAATGAAAGTAGTTTTTAAGCAGTTCACCAGAGGTACGTTTACAACCAACCATTCATGTACAGTGTTTTATCTTTAAGGACTTATAATCTTTGTCTCGTTGCCCAATAGACAGCCAGCGAGACAGCTACTCATGTCCCGCTATGTTTGTCTGATTCCTGGTTAACAGCTTCATTCTGTAAACGCAGTTTTAATCTTAGTCTATGTGTTTGAATGTATGTTTCACTGGTGAGTTTCCTGTCCCCTCCCCCTAGTTATTTCTCCGATATCTTCCTGAAAATATATTAATCAAATGAAATCTATCATCAATTAAAACAGCTTTTCTATTTAATTTCATTCAAGCGTTAACTCGCCAAAATATGCAGTGATATTGTTTTCACTGCTACTTATGGCGGTTCTTGTTTTGTTTTCTATGAATTTTATTTTTAATTCTTTCACAAAGAAATAATTTTGGGAATCTGGAGGGAAAGCCCTATCTGGATGCTCCTATGGGGATTCGGACCAGCATCCTCCCGGTTGCGAGGCCAGAGCGTTACCACTCAACCACCTCTAACTACAGCAGTGCTGCTCGAAGTAGAGACTAGGTGTGGTGGTGAGCGGTAATCTCTAGACTCGCATTCGGGAGCACGTGGGTTGGACTCCCAGTCCAGCCATCCACATTGGATTTTCCATGGTTTCCGTAAACCACTGCAGGCGAATGCTAAGAAGGTTTCTTCAAAAGGTCGTCGCCAGTTCCCTTCCCGCTCCTTGTTTCCAACTATTCCACCCATAATGACCTCGACGTTGACTAGCGTAAAGCCATATGCAAAAAAAATTACAAGAAGAGACTGAAGCAAGGAAAATGTTTTGATAAGCTGAAATTTATATATATATATATATATATATATATATATATATATATATATATAAACCTTGCTTTAGCGTTACAATTAAAGGCAGATGGTACTAGGAAGTTTTAGTAGAAGGTTTTGTAACGGAACGCATTGAGCTGATTGCTGTCAGGTGATTTCTGAGTTTTATCTCTGGTATCAGTGGAGCGCGTGATAAGCCGTGCGTTATATCTGGTCGCCGCCTCCGCGTCCTTCGCAAACATCGATCTGGTGAGGCGGACTCTGCTGCGCGTACCAAGGTAATATACTGTAGTCTGTTCCAACAGAGGAGTCTGCCTGGACACTTGTTTATCCTGACCGCTGTTCACAGTCAGTACCTCAGTGAGCAGCTAGAACATCGCGATGTTACGATACAGCGGACGGCGAATTCATATTGATTAGAAACATTTTTTTCTGATTATTCTTATTCAGAGATACCTTTCTGACTCTTCATATTTGATTTCAGGATATTGCTTCAGAATATTTCGTTTATATATTTTAGACTCACAAGTCGTTTCGTTTTTCGATTCATCATATTTTTCTTACTTCATTTTAAAGTTGGACGATCTGATAGTTTTTAAAAAAAAAAATGAGACACAATAAGTTATAAATAATCATAATTCATCTAATTATCGTGATCAACATGATGACAAACATCTTGTTAGGAAATTGGAAATGCGCTAAATATTTTGTGTATTTACAGTACGGGAATGTAAAAAATCACATTACTCCTTCATCTTTCGAAAATACTTACCAAAACATCTCAACTCATTTAGTAATTGGGGAATTAATCGATTAAATTCTTCAAACTCTTTTTATTAGTGATGAATCTATACATGGCTGGAATTTTTTTTTCTTTTCCTTATTCAAAGTTACAATAAACATTTCAATTTCTAATTCTTCCCATTCCGAATAGTTACTTAGTATAAACTCAGTAAAGCTGTAAGAAAATGCATACATCACCACTATGTAATCAACAAAATGGAGTGTCGCAGGACGGTAATTATGGGAACGATATCGCGGCTAAACAGCATATGAAGATATGAAGACAGCTCGCGAGGTCACGTGATGTGGCAGCACTGTGTCTTTACTGACGCCATATTTTCTGTTATCGTCACGAATCGCTATAAGATGAGGTATTTCCAGCGCTCTGGTATGCATTAAATCTCCAGATTTAATGTAGTATTATCAGCGGGAGCCACGCAATGGCTTCTCCTGCTGTCTGTGCTGATATGGTCAGCACCAGCCTCTTCCTGGTTCCCTGGTTCTTAGTACCTGAGCCGCTGATTCTGTTTACATGGTAAACCTCCTGTTCCGAGACCTGCTCACTACCCGGGCGTGACATTACCTGATTGTTTCATCAGACTAGTTGTTATCTTTATATTCACACCTAATTCATTACTTCCCCGTCCTGGCTGTGTGCCACCAGTTCTGTTCCGTATATTCTTTACGCAGTCCTATAAATTTACTGCGTATCGTTCGGTGTTCTGCTTTTAAGACGAGTGTTTAGCTTCTCCTTTGTTGCTACTGATTTCTCGTATATTTGATCGGAGTGTCCTCAACTGCCTTCCTAGTTTCTCACTCTCTCGTGTTCTCTTCTTTCCAGCCTCTCCAGCCTCCTCACCTCACTATTATAGTACGTATATTCTGTTCTTTTCTTTATGTTTGTGTTTTTATAACTAACTTTTATTCCTGCTTTCCTGCTATCTCCGTGAATTGATACTTTTTGGGTAAGTGACTGCGCAAAACTGCCGAACAATATTCACACAATATGCCTTCAAATTACTGTTTGTGTACGGGAGTATTGGTTACCAACTATTACCAGTCGACCTATGAGAGGACGTAAAAGTTTATGAGTCATAAAATAGAGAAATGTCCAGTATAGACGCCACCAGGAAATAGATAATAGCACAGTGAAACAGAAGCCGCCACCCTTCACTGTATTCAAATTAAGCATTCCATGTGTGAAAGATTTTCATGCTGAAATTTTGTTGTTTCATCCAATAATAATTTTTGGAAGTTCAGAATTATGGAAAGGAACTTGATACTGATCAGAAACGTACATAAATAATTACTTAGGCCTACATTAAATTAAATTTGTAGGCGTTTGGTGGCAAAGTTTAAATTAATCAGTACTGACACCAGTGACATTATTCCTGTTTTTACAGTATGATTTGCGGTGACGTCACTTTGTTGTCTGTTCTTTTAGGTTTGTAGTGGACAAGATGGCTGATCTGGTGGTGGGTGCTATCGCGATGAAGGCAGTGGTCTCCAGACCTGTCCGCCTGTTTCCTGATGTCCTCGAGAGGCTGCTGGAGGCAGGTGCCGTCAGCTGCAGTGAGCTGGAGGTTATAAAGCGCGAGCTGGAGGCTGCAGAGACAGCTCGCCCTGTGATGCTAGCGCTGTGCCGGGCGGGACACCTGCACCTGCTGCGGATGGCGCTGCGGCACCGGCCAGGACTGGCCAGCGAGCCAGTCGACGACGCGTCGTCGACGCCGCTGCACGTGGCCTCGAGGCACGGACAGCCCGCCGCCGTGCGGATGCTGCTGGACGCGGGGGCGGACCTGGAGGCGGCGAGAGTGACGGGTGGACTGCGCTGCACGAGGCGGCGGCGTGTGGAGGCGGCGGCGGGCCCGTCGTGGCGGGAGTGCTGCTGAGGGCCGGGGCCCAGGCGGAGTGCAGGGACACAGAGGGCAGGACGCCGCTACAGCTGGCGGCGGCGGCGGGACACGCGGCCACAGCGCAGCTACTGTGCTCGGCGGGGGCGGACACCACTGCGTGGGACGAGAGGCCTCTGCTGCTGGCGGCGGACACGGGCAGCGTGCGCACAGTCAGGGCGCTGCTGGAGGCGGGCGCCGGGGGCGGCAGCGGCCAGTGGGGGGCGGACTGCGCTGCTGAGGGCAGCGAAGCAGGGCAGCAGCAGAGCTGTCACCACGCTGGCGGCGGCGGGGGCGGACGTCAACGAGAGAGATGAAGGTGAGATGACGCCGCTGCACTGGGCGGCAGCGCGCTGTGACGAGGAGGCGGTGAGAGCGCTGCTGGCGGCCGGCGCGGACAGGAACAGCGAGGCCAGACACAAGGCGACTCCACTGCACTGCGCAGCGCAGGCGGGCAGCGCGGGTGCGGTGCGGCTGCTGCTGGGCGGCGCAGACGTCAACGCGAAGACCGTGATTGGTCATACGCCGCTGCACTGCGCAACCGTCACAGACAGCGTGGAGGCGGCGAGAGCGCTGCTGGCGGGCGGCGCGGACTCCACCGCCAGAACCAAGAGGGGGAGCACTGCGCTGCACGCGGCGGCACGGGAAGGCCGTGTGGAGGTGGTGCGGCTGCTGCTGGAGACCACAGACGTCAACGCGAGGACCAATGCTGGCCTGACGCCGCTGCACTACGCAGCCCGTTGTGACCACTCCGCCGTGGTGAGAGCGCTGCTGGAGGCCGGGGCGGACAGGACGGCGAGGGACAACGAGGGACGGACGGCGCACGACCTGAGCAGCGGAGAGCTGAGGCAGCTGCTCAAGTAGTTACAGTGCGTCATCTAACAGACACTGCGAATTAAAGGAGTTTGTAAACATGTAGTAATGTGTTCAAAGCTTTAGACCTTCCACTGGTTCAACAAAGATAAGTGAAAAATTCTGCACTCTCTACAGAATAAATATGGTTATTTTCTTACATCAGAAAACTAAAAATTACTATACTAGCAGAGTTAAAACTCCATGGCCGAATTCCATACCCGTTCCCATTGCCCTCGATATAAATCAACATTCAAACATCTAAGGAAAAAAACTATCTTTATGTAGGGTTATTAAAAAATTAATGCAACTACGTATATTCCACCGCTGTGTGGTAGTATTCCTCATCCATGTCGTTATTTTCATACTGTACTTGTTCTGTTTATAAAAGCTTATTACTCATTTCCACTTAATGTAATTTGAGTGCACTTCAAACCCAAGTGACATAGTCATAGACTGACAGTTTTTATCGGGTACTTCCAATATAGTTACCAAGTGTTCTGGTTAAATACACAGTACCAGAAAATGAGGAAACATTCTACCAAGTGGGTCTATACCCTCTCTTAGTCAGCAGGATGCGAGTAATAGCAATACACATTCACTAGGTCACGTTATTTAATAAGGTTTCAATGAATAACGTCTCAATCAAGTCAACCATAACTTGTGTATTTTATTCTGCCCTGCCTGTACTTCAGAAACAAATGAAAAAAGTACCAGATATGCCTCTCGTATTAAATATCCACTTTTATTGTTTTATATCAGACAAACTAAAAAACAGAACCATACAAAAATTTTCTGCTTTGCTCCTGCCTGAACAGAAAATGCAAACTATGAAGGAATGTACATAAATGCCTGTTCCCAAGTGCGAACGAGGTTGAATTTTCCCCTCTCGTCAGAGTGTCTGCAAATGTATTTTTCGCGCGGGTCCATAATTCCGCAATGAGTGCCGGAGGACAATAAACTCTACAGTACGCGTATCACAGTACAGTACTAAGGGAAACGAGACGCGTAGTTTAGAGGACATAAGTGAGGAAGGAAGAAAGGAAATGCAATTAACTTTTTAAAAATAGTCGTAAATTTGAGCCAGTTGGAGGTTAGCAAAAAAGAGATATACAGTAACACCTTTAGAGCGCTCTCATTTGTCTTGGAGCCTGCATCTTGGCACATCTTCATGTAGCGACAGCAGTGCCGTCTGTTGGTGGCTAGCGCAACTAGTACCAGCAGGCAGAGCGCTCTAGCGAGCCACCAGCTAAACTGCCAGTATCATGGACCTTGAGAACCACCTCCATATACAGAACAGTATTACTAAGCAGCGACAGAAAACTGATCGACGCCACATTAACAGATATTAACCTCTCAACATGAACATCTGATCCACTTAATAAGTTAAGAAAACAGAAACTACCATCAGGATTGTAAGCGATGATATTAAGATTTCGCTGACGTCACTACTCAGATGTAAAACGTGTTTTTAAAAGTACCACTGTGGTAGTATTCCCGTCTGCATGCCTTGTCAGGACGCGTCGACGTCTAGGTGATTAGAGACAGGAAAGCATTGGGGTCTCGGAACGGGAAGGAATTCGGTCATCGCCTCTTCAAATAAACATCCCCCTATGCACACAGTGATTTTGGGAAACCCAAAGCTGTATGGTCGAACGGAGATTCTAATGCGAGGCCAGGTCTTTAAAGACATTATTAACTCCGTTGTGACGTGTCGAATTCAGTAGTAAATTAATTATTATTATTTTAATGGCATTTGGCTATGCGGCCATACAGCCAGCTCTATGTAATTTTGTAGTTTGCAACTATGTATTGTATCATTCAGTGTATTATAGAGTCTACCTGGTATAGACGACACAAGACAAACGCAACACTTAATTAAAACCACCGATGCCTGAGGCCGGACTCGAACCGGCGATCCCTGCAACGCGAGGCTAGCACGCTATCCCCTACGCTGCCGGGGTCGGCGTAAATGAATTAAATACCGCGGATGCGTGTGTTGTACTAAAACCGTCTCCTCTTGGTCAGAAATAGAGATATCGTGCATTAAGAGTACTCACATCTTAACTGACGACAGAAACGAAATCTCAGATAAATTCAAGAGTAGAATAATTCAAACGAAATAATAGAGAAAAAATGAACTGGGTGAGTAGCGATATGGAATAACTGTTCAGAGGATATCACGTGACTAGACGAGTGAGCCAGTGACTACGCGCGCCAAAATACTAAAACAGCTGACGAGCGAGGCTGAACAGATCTAGGAATTACACTGGATCACAAGCTACTATTCAACCACCACCTAAAAGACAGATGTAAAAAATGACTAGCAGTGACCTTAAATCTGTATCCAGTGCTGAATGCAAAATACCTAACAACAGCAACAAAATTAAGAATATACAAATCCATCATGAAGACCATTCATTTTATATGGCTGCCAAGTATGAGGAACGACTTCAAAATCAAACATACAACGAATACAAAGACTACAAAACAGAGCCCTAAGGACGATATTAAGAACTCCAATAAGCACACCCATCAGGCAACTTCACGAAGTAACAGGAGTACCAACCATTCCAGGATGAAATTCACCATCAAACACAGCAATTATACAATAAATTAGACCAAAGTAGGAAAACCAATGAAGAAAGACTCAAGACACTAGGAAATAAAAAAAGCCAAACCTGGAACAAATATAAATATCCTCGAAATATAATGGAATAAATGAAATACCTCAACTACAACATCAGGGTTTCCACTAAGGCCAACCTTTCAGGTGAGGCCATAGCCGATTTCTCCCACAAAAGAATAAAAAAAACGGTGCCCCCAAAACAATCTAACCTAACCCCAACCAGTAGAACTACAAAATGTAGTGGAACTGTAGAAAAAAAAGGCTTAACAGTCAGTACTAGAGATCGGCGAATAACAAAACAGAAAACAAGGGCGCAGGACTGCAACCACTAGCGCCAGACCAGAGTCGGTGGAGCTTTCAGCAACTACGCGCCGTGTTTTAAATCCATTTCCTGCCATCTCAGTCTAAGAAATTTAGCGTGCCAAAATATTAATAAAAAAATACATGAAAATTCATTACTGGTGACAAGAATTGGAACAAATACAGTATAATTAGGTAGACGTTATACTGCAAAAATTATGTTTTATTGCCTTAAATAAGTATGTGTTATTGAAAGTAACGAAGCAATTCATGCATTTTTGTTGTCTCTAGTTGTATGCAGAGTAATTTCCATCAGGATCGTACTTTTGTTACTTTTAACAGAATGCGAGCTGAACTGGAGTGGTTATCAAGCAGTTTCTATGCTGGTCGTGAACAGTCTCTATTATGTTGTCTCTGGCCTCGCACTCAGGGGGACGCTGGTTCGAATCCCTGTCCAGACTTCAGATTTGAGTTTTTCGAAATCGCTCCAGGTGAATGCCGGGATGGTTCCTTCAAAAGGCCATGGCTGATTTTCTTACCTCTTGTTACCTACGCGTCGATAAGTCATAAGCCATTAGAAAAAAATAGAATTACAATATTATTTATAATTTATTTAAAAACTGAGTTGACTGCTATTAATCATTCCTGGCTGATTACATGAATCAGCAGTAATAATTAACAATGAAGCATTTAAAATCTTTCCTAGCAGCTGTATCAACTAATATTAATACCAGTAATAATATTAGCTCGTGCAGATTACATTACATTACACTCAATAGCGCAGTGAACTTGCAAGGGCGTATCCAGGATCAGAACTAGAGGGGGGCAGGATTTGAACTAGGGGGGGGGGGCAACTCATTTTGGTTTCGAGGAATTGGGGTATGGGACTGAAACATGACATTACAAAATCAAACTCAAACCTATTCAGGAAACTATTTTTATCATTGATTAATATAGTAACCCAACTACTTAATCTAAGGACCTACTATGTAGTTAATTAAGATCGTAAGTCAGTTAGTTTTTTATTTAAACATTAATTGTCTCCGATTTTGAATTTCAATAATTTTGTTTGTCAATATCTCATGGTGTTCTTTCACGAAATTTCGATGCACACTCATCAGACATAATCAAGTCAATATTTCTCTCCCAAAGTGCTCCTGAACTAGTTCTTCACTCGTCGAAGCGTACTGAAGGCACCTTAATTTTTCTTCTATGGGGGGGCAGTAGCCCCCCTCTACCCCTCGCTGGATACGGCCATGCAGTGAAGCCGTACCCAACCACGAAATAGGAAAAGATGATTA
The DNA here is from genome assembly GCA_031002005.1 of Vandiemenella viatica. Classification (NCBI taxonomy): domain Eukaryota; kingdom Metazoa; phylum Arthropoda; class Insecta; order Orthoptera; family Morabidae; genus Vandiemenella; species Vandiemenella viatica. The sequence continues at coordinate 41,515 of JARYHS010013267.1, read as the reverse complement.
GAATTCCGTATTGCATTCAGCGTTAAAAACAAGATATCTAAATAAATAAATATTTTCTAATAATTCCAGTCTTAATAATAACTCATTCCACATCTTAGCGCAGGGTTTCTCAAAGTAATCGAACGATTCACTAGTTGAGGGCCGGCGGCAGCCCACAAGATACGTTATGGCGGCTCACTGGCTGTCTCGAGAGTGCAACACGCAGTATGGTGAATTGCTCCTAAATCGACGCAACTTGGGAGAAGAAACATGCCCGTCCATCAAATTAATTAAACATGAGCGTCTAGCCACGCAGGCAGTGCCATCTCTTGGCTAGTGGAGGAACCACAAAGAGCGTCGCGTCACGCAAGCAGTTGGCTAGCAAGAGAACCATAAGAGCGTCGAGCCACACTGGCAGACGCTTGTAGTCTTATTGGCTAATTGAAGAACCACAAGGCGCGACCAGACATGTAGGGCTAGCGGGTGAACCACAAGGACCGTTGACGCACGCAGGCGGTACCATCTATTGGCTACTGGGGGAACCACAAGAAACGCACTAAGGAATTGCCATCTGTTGGCTAGCAGAAGAACCATAAGCAGTGTCGAGCCACCCGGGCAGAGCTATCTGTCGGCTAGTGGAAGAACTACAAGGAGCATCGAACCATGCAGGCGAGCACTTAATTTTCCTTTATGTTTACGAAATTATTTATCAGTTGTGAGGCCGGATTATATGCATATGCATTTGAATATTAAGCCCATTTTAACCGGTTTTGCATACTTTACCTAAAACCCAGTGATGATGCACGTTTTGCCTCTATTAACAATAGTTTTAGGTATTGTACCTGCTTAATAAATAAAACCTTACATTGTAGCGGGCAAAAGCTACTTTGGGCACGCCTCTTGGCAGTCGTGTGTCTATTGTTTTGATGCGAATACAGAATCACTGCAGGATACAGAGGGCGGCGCTCCCGCCTGCTGTAGCTCTCTTCCTACTAAACATATTACGCGTGCTATTGTTCGCGGGCTCATTTCATGTTTAATTTTTATTTATTTCTACAAAGTTTAATATATACCATGCCTCCAGAAGAAAGTCGTATTTTCGTAGATAGTGACTGTCATGGAACATTTACATTCGACAGGGATGTTTTATATTGTTGAGTTTGCGATAAAAAAGTTTCGTGCACAGAAATGTTTTAAATAGACCACCGTGTCAAGACAAGTCTTGTACAAGAAAGGTCTACGTCAACAAATTTAAACAACGGCAAAGGCAAAAAAAAAAAAAAAAAAAAAAAAAAAAAAAAAAAAAAAAATCACTTAAACATGGATGTGTGTGAAGCGTTGTTTGCAAGTAATATGGTGGATCCCGGATTCTGGTTTGGGGCTTCACTCGGGTGAGGGTAGGCTTTATAATGTGAGGGGAGGGGAGGATGTCGACGACAGATCTCATGTTAAATTTTATTTCAGATTGCCGTCCTCAAAAAAACAGTAGAGATAAAGAAAAAAGAATTTTACTACCAATGACCGTCGAAAATTTTCAAAGTAAATATTATCATAACACCAAGAATCTAATCAGACCAAAGTATCACGAGAAATATACCGAGCGTGGTGAGCTCTGTCCTCGCATTCGGGAGGACGCGGGTTCGAATCCCCCTCCGGGCATCCAGATTTGGATTTTCCATGATTTCCCAAATCACTCCAGCCGAATGCAAGTATTGTTGCTTCAGAAGGCCATGACCGAATTCCTTCCCGTTCCTTCTCCATGTTCCTTTCTCGCCCCTAAAGACCACAACGTCGGCGAGGCGTAAAACTATAAGCAAAAAAAGGTCAGTAAACATGATAATCATACGTTTTTGCTTACAGGCCTTTCCATAATAAAGTCCTACTACCACCATAGGTGATACCGTCGTGTCTGGCGGACGTTAAAACTAGTTAGTAGCTAGTGAAGCATGAGACACATTTCGAAGATTTTGGAAATTTTTTTCGATCTAAATCAGCTTGCATCATTGTATAGAGATTTTCACTAATCGGATAATAGGTATCTTTCGAAAGTACAGGCATCTGACATTGAAAATTTTCGACGGTCATTGGCAGTAAAATATAACGTTCCGGCATTTCAGTTTCACATGAAAATTTTTTTAACAAAAATTAATAAGTTTCATAGTGTTAAGTAATTTCATGAAGTGGATACTACACGTCTCATAAAAACACTTTTAGAAAAATTGATGTTAGTTTAGTGGCGCAGTGTGTTGGCGCTCATGGAAGTATAAATGTCGTCATTTCAGGAAATGTAGTTTGCGATGTATTTCATGTGTTTAGGTGTATCTACATCGTTTGATTTTGCAGCGGCAATATTAGCGGAGATTGCTTGTAGGTTACAGTGGAGCCTGGATTAGAATATAGAGAACGAGGACTTTAGTGATTAATAAGCTGCTGTCATGAGAGCCATGTTACTCACGACATGTATCGCGATGTAAGCTACACCCCAACATCGCGGACGAAACTATATGGTAGCCGTTCATGACGTGACCACATACGATCGCTCCATTTGGATGTCATCCCTATAGAGCCACGTTTGATTGTTGAGTCGCCTGGGAACGAGTACAGATTTTCGAATCGTCAATTCTTTGATCCGTGGGTGGGTTAAAGCGATCTATCAGCTGCATAGACATGGCTGCTTAACTTAATAATTATAACCGTGCTTCGCCATCATCTTGCCGGTTTGATTAATTTCGTTAATATTACAGGTTTACAGCTTTCTGTTAACGTGCCCACCGCCTTTATATCAGGTTGAGATCACTCGTAAGTAATGAGTAACAGGATATATCACTATATCTTGGAAATTGCTTTAAATTATTTATTGAGAAAAATTATTCAACCATACCGTTTATTTTTTGACGTAAATTCAGATTTGTAGTAAAACTAGAAATTTTACGAGATTAAAAACCCGCCAAAACGACACAGCATTGTCGCAGTGGCAGCTCACCTGATGAAGACGGCGGAGATTGCTACTGAAACGTTGTGGAAAGAATAAATTTTTCGGCAGAAAACCCGAGAAGAATTCGAGTCAACCACACGACAGGAAAACTTAATTCTCACAGTTGGAAACATTGTTTATGAGTGGCGTGTAGTACAATAGAATCTCCAATTAATTACAAACTAACAGTGAGTATTCCTTCAGCAGCTGAAATATTACAAACGTCGATTCCTGCGAAGATCATTTCTACTGTAATATCCGTGAGGAGACTGAAACACTGTAGTAAAATGTACACACATTTAAAACCGCTGAAGATGTTTCCCGCAAGTGTTTGAAACCTCTTATTTTTGAACAGCCACGTCATTTAAGGTGAATTACCAGTGAAATAAGGTTCCAGCCTCGCTTCCGAATATTTTTTTCGATATTATTCGCTACTTGTAATATTGCAGATTCAATTTTTCGAAAATTCTCTATAATATTAATTTGTTTTCCTTCGAATAATAATTATTATTGGCGAATTCTCACGATAAGTGGAAGACGGTAAGCAAATGGCCGAATCAAGTTTTCTTCTATTATTATTATTATTTTGATAATAACCGTCTTTCAAACACTTGAAACATTTTCCGATTTGAAACTGAAACTTCACGTTACTCATATACTGAAAAAAAAGTTTTCTTCAGTCTGAAAATTACTTGCACATTAAATGTAATATCACATAAATGGACGCACCTCTGTCAGAGAGGTAGCTAACGGGCTATTGTATCGGTACTTAAAGGTCTCGACAAAAGGAATTCAAAGCACTTCAGAACTGGATTAAAGAGAAAATTCTACTCGTGATGTTACTGAAATTCCATTATTCATAACCGTGCGCCAATATTTTTTGCCATTAAGGAGTGTATATGGCATGTTTAAAATTACCAGAAGAAGAAGTAGAAAAAAAAAAAAAGATTTTAGAAATGTAAATGAAATATGGCTTCCAACTTCAGTAGTAAAACGCTTAAGTCGAAGGAATTTTATCATAAAATTTTCCTTGTGCTGCAGCAATTTCTGTATTAAATACTGTATTTGTGAATTAATATATAAGAAATGAAAATTTCGTTTTTTTTTTTTTTTTTTTTTTTTTTTTTTTTTTTTTTTTTTTTTTTTTTTTTTTTTTTTTTGCAGAAACGAATCCGAATGTTTTGGGTGAGCAGTTAACGTTCTGGCCTATTCGGGAGGACACGGGTTTGAATCCCCGTCCGCGCTTCTAGATTTGGGTTTTCCATGGTTTCCCAAATTACTCCAGGCGATTGCCGGGATGCTTCCTTCAAAAGGCCATGGCCGAATTCCTTCCAGTTCCCTTCACCAGTCCTACCCTCCACTAATGACCTCGACGTCGACGAGGCGTAAATCCAAAGAAAAAAAATTAGTAATGCAACAGATAGTAAACGGATACGATAGAAAATACGCACAAAAAATAATTGTTTAAAAAAACATAAAAACCGCCTTCAAAAAAAGCACTAAAAATTTTAAAATAACTTTATACCTTGCTTAGGAAAAAGTAAATCTAAATGAACAATATTTTACATTACCGTCATTAAAATTATTACATTAATTAGTTATTTTTGTAGTCGGTGCCAGCTGACACATCGTGAAGATCGAATTAGTGAACTTCTTTTGGTGTTAGAGGCGAAACGGGGAGTACGAACAAAATTTCACAATATTTTACCGCATGTCGTGAGGCAGATAGTGTTATTGCGGGAGACAGCTTAGGGAAGCAAATTAACAGTATTTTAATCTGTGGCTCGGCCTTATTGGTCGTCCAGGCATACACCACGCTGAAGCTTTTAAGTAATTTACTAAAATCGTAATATTTAAAAACATATTTACATATGTTTGCCCGCTAATTTCTCGATTTCTTGAAGAAATAATTGTAACACAGACATATGGAGTAAATACCCTTCAACATGTACTCGGGGATCGAAATCCGTTCTGAACAGGTCTGATGGTTCCCAAGTTAGTTACGATCTTAATTAACTGCATAGTAGGTCCTTAGATTAAGTGGTTGCACTACTATATCAATCAATAGTAAAAATAGTTTCCTCAATAGGTTTGAATTTCATCTTGTAAGAAATCGTCGTGTTTCAGTCCCCCACCCCACTTACTCGAAACTAATACAAGCTGCCCTCTCCCCCCCCCCCCCCCCCCCTAGTTCTCATCTTGGATACGCCCTTGACGTGGTCCCTAGCTGGCCATAACGAAAAGAAGATCAAATTCTGTCAGACCAGATTTATTTTCGCTGCCTGTAGTTGTAATGACGCGTCCGTTAGGAAGCGTCCATAAACCACGTGGATCCATTTTGGCCTCCTGTTAAACCCCCCCTCTGCCCACAAGTAGCGCGACGTGGCTTTTGCCTCTACCCTCCCCCCGCGTAATCCTTAACATTTTCCCTATTGACTGCAGCAGACGTTTTGTACTGTTTTCTCTTGTCAGACTATCGTAAATTGCATATGCAAGTAATTAAATGACGAAAATTAATATTAACATACTGTTGTGTGTTCTGTACCTCTTTTTAACTCTCACAAATAATGTGGATGCAAAGCTAAGTAGCTTGGCTCAGAAACTCCCCCCCTTCCCATCTCCCTCACACCATGTGGCCCAGCATAGCTTTCCAACCAACCCCTGCTACTTTTTTTTTTTTTTTTTAATTTAATACCGAGCCACGTAGTTTATGGACGCTCCCTTATTGGTCATATTATTAACAGCAGATACTACCCGCCACTGTGTGGTGTAACGCGGTTCGAATCCCGCATCTCCCTCTACAGATCGTATGGGCTTTCACCTGCGTCAGCGATCTCATCCTAATGTTAAAATTCCACAGACCTTTAACGACCTTGTATGGGAATCATTTTTGTCCATGTGCATATTATTAACATTTGGGATATACTGTATTGCAGCATTATCTACTATATAATTTACTAAGCTCACTCACTCACTCACCTCGACAGCTATTTGCTAGAGAATGGTGTCACGTGTCAGCCTTCATCCGCAAATTAACAGCGACCAGAGACATCAATTGAAGAAATTCGAGGTTATGTCCACAATTTAATAGCCAACTAACTGCTAGCAAATTAAACGCTTTTTGTAGCTTTTGATAGTTAAAAAAATATCGATAAATTTTACTGCTTAAAACTTGGGGAACTGCTTTTCAGTTCCATGTTGCTAATGAAAGCAACAAAAGAAAAAAAAAAAAAAATTTTAAAACTTAAATTACCCATGGTCTCTGCTGTAACCACGAATGCCATTACTCATTCCAGCCAAGGCTAAATTTCAATTAAAACATTCACTACTGTTGTTACACATTACGATTATTTACTTTTTATGTATTTTACTGGCCACTTTCGTTATTGGTCTTTGTTCATGTTCGCTGTACATGAGTTATTAGGTTGTTTAAAGTGGAGATCAGACCAAATATTTTAAAGAATCGAGTATTCTGGCAATTCATTTCTTCGGAGTTGTTCAACTATTTAATAATCTGCAATCTATATTAAGTTCTCTGGCCATTACAGACCGTTATGACCAAAAATTACGTTATGAGTTTTTGTCCAGACTCAATAGTAATAATAAAAACAACGTGAAGCTTTAGATGCAAACAGGAATACTTAAAATTTTGCAGAGTGAACATTCAGGGTCAAATACGAGTCACGTTTGTATTTCAGCAAGTTCGAGTCTACGACCTTTGAAACAGTTACACGATAGCGCGATCGTCGCTCTCTGTGTTTAATAACTACCTCTATTAATACTTGTTCAAGCTCAAGAGATTTTATTCACCATAATGATGAAACACAGGTAAAGTTTGTATTGGGACAAATCATGTCAACCTGCCATAATCTTTGATCCCAAAATCTGTAACTATTTTAGATCCGTGACGATACACAAAAAACCGTCACAAGGTTACACTAGTTCTACAACAAAATTTACTATCTACTCCACACACTAAACATTTTGCTACAGCTGTGGAGGGCCGCATTTAAGCGTAGGTTGTCTAAGCTGTAACCTAGGTGCCCGCATCGCGAAGGGGGGCCTGCACCGCAAAGGGGGATCCGCACCAGAAAGAGGGGGCCCGTACGACAACAGGAGGGGCCAGCGATGACCAGACGGACGGCCCCCGCTCCAGGCCAGTAGTACAGCTTAAAGAAATAAAATAAAAGGGTATTTAGACTTTGTGGGCCATGCTGCTGTGATGCCTTATTAAATTACAGAGATTACCCATATTATATATATATATATATTGGGTGAAGTGGGAACTCACAAGCATAAACAAGTGCTACATTCACTGTTCATCTAATCGCGCGTAAGGGCCTGGTTTTGAAATTTCCGTTTTTACTATTTTCTCCAAAATCACTCCAGGTGGATGCCGAGATGCTTTCTTCAAATAGGCCATGGCCGAATTCCTTCCGTTCCTTGTCCTCAGTCCCATCCCACCTCTAATGACTTCGACGTCGACAGCCAAGTCAATACTGCTCTACCGTCTAACTCCTTCAAGCAGTCACCATCCATAAACGTTAAAGCAAAGCTGTAATTCATCTACTGAGAAAAAAAAATAAAGAAGAGAGAAGAAACAAAAACACAGGTATTTTCCATGAATATTTTTTTTATGTTTCTTTCGCACACGATTGGAAGAACGATGATAATGCATCGCTTTTGTACAGCAAATAGTAATTTTGTCCAAGTTATAGCCGTAAACAAAAGAAAATTATTAAAAATTATAAGCAGCCATCGCTAGATTATCTAGCCTTAGTCTGTATTTTGTATTTAGAGCTTTAATATCAGGGAACATCTGCGTCAAGTTTATACCCGATACAGTGAATGTATTACTGTACTGGTTTAGTCACACTGCAGTTCATACTGAAGGTGTGTCATGCAATTAATCGTGATAATTTATGATATGTAAGCTAGGAATCCTGATATAGAAAGTGTCATTATCTGACGGGTACGATTAGCCTATTTGTTGATAATTGACCTTATCATGTAAAGAACTCGGCCCAATTTGTCAACACACTCTAAATGATGTGGCTTTCGGAAACTGAAATTGTGGTCAGCTTTGATATGATCTCGTTATTCATCAAGGTTCCTTTGAGAGACACTTCACAACTGTTACGCCGTCTCTTTGATCCCACAGTAGTAGGCCTCATCAGGCTGGTTCTTACTTCCATCTATTTCACCTACCGGTGAGATTCTATGAACAGACCAATGGTGTGGCCATGTCACCACTGTCGCCTGTAGTGGCCAACCTGTTTATGGAGGAGTTTGAAGATAAGGCGATCGAAGGATCTATCCTGAAGCCAAAATCCTTCTTCCATTATGTATGTAATGACACTTTTGTCGTTTGGCCACATGGCATTCAGAGTCTTTACGAGTTCCTGGACCACATAAATGGAATTCATCCAAACATCTGATTCATGACAGAACTAGAGGAGGATGGACAGTCTGCCTTTGGTCGACATTCTTATCAGACGAAGACCAGACTGGAACCTTTTCGCATAGAGTACCAGACACCAACACATACGGACCACTACTTACATCCATTCAGCGAAGAGGAACACCGTGCTGTGTATGTTGGTACACAGAAGCGAGAGGAAGTTTCCAATGCTGACAGCCTGCAGGCGGAAACTGAACATCTCTGCCTGACCTTCAAGAGGAACAGATATGCAGACCGAATGATACAGCAGACATTTTGGAAAAGGTCAAGGCATTGGCCTTCATCTCTTATTCAGATCAAAAGTAATAAACTTTTCAATGCATATAATATTTAATACCTGTAATTCATTCAAAATCTTTATCTGTAAGTTTTCACTGGGTGTGTAGTTCATGCTGTTCACCATTAAAATAAAAACATAACCAGGTGTAATCTTAAAATCAAATGAAAGTAAGCTTCAACCCATATGAAACAGCACCTGATGCCATAACTAAATCTGAAACATACTACAAGTGTCCATTAAAATCGCAATACATTTGTCTTGTAGCTCAGATATGCGATTCAGTTTTATCTTGTAAATTCGTAAAATAACACATTTCATCCATACAACTGTAAAATAACACTTTCGTTATTTTTATGGGTAAAACATAAAAGTTGGCAGGTAATGACTGAATAAAATAGATAAGAGGTGACACTATTACATCTGTTCGCTAATTAGGTAAAGAATGTATCATGATTTAATTTGAATCACTGCAAATATATATATAAAAAGATGATAAGAACCAGTAGATCCACAGCACACCTCAATGCTACTTTCAAGTATGTCATTATTAACTGCCTTGGATGTTTCAGTAGAATGTTGTATACAAGAGACCTATAGCAGCCAAGTACTATGATAGCTATTAACTGACAGTCGGTAGTACTAGAACTTCCTCAACCACTATAATTATTGGAGAAGATAGTGAAATAACTGAACGGGATTCATCCTCAAATATTGAGAGAGAATATGAGAGCTACAGTATAGAAATCAAACACATTTAAGCTGTTAAATGAATAATAGATCTTTAATGAGGGTTTTATTGGCCATCAATGCCATAAGTATGGGGAGTGGATTGGAGCAAAGGAACAGAAAGTAATTTTCTTTATTGTCTTTCTAATATACTCTCCCATTATTTATGTGAAGAGCCTGAGATAAACAATACATAACCAAAATCTAGACCCCCAAGTAAGAGTCAAAGCTGTGTCCTCATAAAATAAATGCTAGGCTTTAGCAATGTCCGATCACCTATCAGGCAAGTGATTAACATCAATTTATTTTCAGAGGTAAACTGATCGAGGCTGATGCTTCAGCAAGAACTGTAATCAAGAGCTCTACCTCCATCATATTTATCTACAGCGCCTCAGCAACGTGTTCACAGACAAGAACTGTTAATATTTCAAATCTCAATATTTTAAATAAACATCATGGTTCAATCTCTTTATCAACTGTATGCTCAGGTTGGAAGTTGCAAAATCAGTGATGGAGGGAGGAAATCATTTCTCCTTTGTGAAGCTGAATAGATTATTTACTGAAAACATTCCTGAGAAATGGATAAGAACTATAAAGTCTTTTTGCAACAAAAAACTTCTAATAACAATGAATATTATTTCCTCAGTAGTCTACAACACCAGCATAAACAGGAAGCTTATTTCTGACTTTTAAGATCTAAGGAATTCTTTATGTACATTCAATATGAATAAGTGAAAATTAACAAACTTATATAATGAGAACAAAAGAAAACTTCTTGTACTATAATTCCAAATATAAATAGAAAAACACAAAGCACTCAAGCATTAAAGTATTATTGCAAATATTACATACATTGACTATCAGGATTTAAAAAATGTCATTAGCCACAGAGGAACAGGCTTATCAATCATGAATTTAACATCAACACTCACATGTTTAGCAGTGTTAGTGAAATAACCAGTCTTCTCAAATAAATATTTTTGTTGTTTAAAATCTGACATGTATGAAGAATAAAGATGGTTATATTTTGTTACATGTCTTCATATTGGTCATATCCAAATAATAATTCTTTGTGCAAAGTACCACAGATATACAATTGTCTTCAAATAGCAATGTGGATATTTCAAAGGAACAATCATAAACATAAAAATTAAAGAAAGAGGTTTTATGGAAGGACTTTAAACAACTATCATGGCATATGCAGTATAACCTATTACAAGAAAAAAATCAACAAGTAATAAAGAGCACAAAATTAATGGATACATAAATATTGGAAAATAAAAATATTATAAAATTAATTATATAGATATTTTATTCACTTTGAGCAAAAAGCAAAGAAATAAGAACACCAGTATCATTAGTTAACATTATTTAATATTATCTGATTATACTCAAATAAAACAAGAAATCCAACAATTTGAGTAATATCAATTTCTCTAATACAACATACAAACTTTATTGTTAGTATATTTTTTAATATCTCCAAGGCCAAGAAACAATTCCATTAGTCTGAGTAATCGATTTTCTGCAAAATGTTCAACCAAATGATCCAACAGCATAATGTATTCTTCTGTACACCAAATATTAATAGAACATGTAAATAATACTTAAACCAATTTAAAGCAAAATGGATTCTTTAATGATTTATAAGGCAACAAGACACTAAACTCTTTTATAAAAATTTCAAAGTGCAGGGCTGCTAATATATGAATAATGATATACTGTTTGAGGTTACATGATAATATGTACAATATTCACAAGATTTATAAGCATAGGATACCTCATTTGTAAAGCTTCTTGAACATGTTATTGAGAATGTTTTCGACAATCTTCACAAGTTATTGAATCATATGGATATTTTTATGTTTTACATGTACAGAACCTATTCACACAAACCTCATGAAAATAAGGTAGCTTACCAGTATAGATGTAAATTAATTTCTTAGATAATTATCCATAATTGACACGTAAAAGGCTGCTTACCCATATAACTTTTTTACAAGTTTTATAACTAGATAACTACTTAGATATATTTCTACAACCATCACAAACAAATTAAATCACCTATATGGCCTATTTCGCTTATTATAAGGATACCACAGGGCTTAAATTATTTTCTAAAAATGTGACTAGAATAAATTTTTTATATGTATTAAAATATAACATGATATCATAAAAACTTACAACACAGTTTATAAGTGAATTCTACTGATTGAGACTACTAGACTGACTAAATAACATCCCACAAAAGTCACAAATATGAGGCCACATGCCTGTACAAATACTCTTATTCAGCTTACAGCAAAAAGGAAGATTAAATGATTTCCCATAAACTGCACAAAGATGGTCACTCATATGGATATCACAAATGTTCTAATGTTACTAGGCGCTTCAAAGAATTTCCACAAACATCACAAGCATAAGTATGTGAAACTGTAGTAACTATATTATATAAGTTCTTGAGACTATTTTTTTGCGAATTTTACAGGGATAAGACCATATAGATTCAGAAAACTTCACAAGCAAGCTGATAATTTATGTGAATTCCTTTCTGTCTTACAAGGATAGAAGATTCCTTAAAACATTTTCCACAAAGTTTACAACAATAGTTCTGCCCATCTGTATGAATATCTTATGTTTCTTAAGATTACTAGAGTTTATAATCGATTTTCCACAAACATTACAATGATAAGGACTCTCACCAGTTTGAACTCTTTTAAGCACTATAATACTTCTACGCACTATAAACTACATTCCACAAAAAAAGCTCATTTATATAAAATCATGTAAGATCAAGAGCCCATTTTATAAATACTTCCCAAAAAAATGAATAGATTAATTTTTATATGTATTACAAAATAACATGATATAAAAACTTACAACAAAGTTTAGAAGCATAAGCCTGCTGATTGAGACTACTAGACAGACTAAATTTTATTAAATCTTTTACGTGCTATAAGGATACTAGATTCCATAATTAATTTCCCACTAACAACCTAAGCATAAGCACGCTCTCCTGTATGACTCCTATGGTTTAAAAGGAGTCTAGAATTCACAATTTTCCACAAAACTGAACAAGAATAAGGACGCTGTCCTAAATGAACTCTTTCATGTGCTATAAGGTGACTAAAAATAGCAAAGCCTTTTCTAAAAAGTCCACAAGGAAAATGACGCTCACCTGTGGGTTCAGTATACTAGACCTCACAAAAAAATCTCCACAAACTACACAAGAATATGGTCGCCCACCTGTATGCACTCCTTTATGTTATTAATTGACTAGAATCTACAAAAGACATTCCACAAACTTCACAAGAATAAGGACGCTCACCTGCACGAACTCCTTTAAGTATTATCAGATAACCGGAACTTGCAAAATACAATCCACAAACTTCACAAGGATGAGTCTAAGCTATTTGAACCAGTTTTATGTGTTATTATTTGACCAGAACTCGCAAAAGATTTTCTACAAACTTCACAAGAATAAGGACGCTCACCTCTAAGAACCCTTTAGTGAGTTATCAGGCTACCAGAACTCACAAAAGACTCTCCCCAAACTTCACAAGAATAAAGACGCTCAACTGCATGAATTCTTTTGTGTGTTGTAAGTGTACTAGACCTCGTGAAAGACTTTCCACAAATTCCACAACAATAAGGGCACTCACCTGTATGTACTCTTATGTTTTATAAGGTGATCATATACCACAAAAACCTTTCCACAAACTTCACAAGAATAAGTACGCTCACCTGTATGAATTCTTTTATATGTTACAAGGTGACGTGACAGGACAAAAGACTTCACAATCGTCACAAGAATAAGGACGCTCACCTGTATGAATTCTACTATGTTTTAAAAGGTCACTTGACTGGGCAAAAGACTTTTTACAAACATCACAAGCATAAGGACGCTCACCTGTATGAATTCTATTATGTTTTAAAAGGTCACCTGACCGGGCAAAAGACTTTTTACAAACATCACAAGAATAAGGACGCTCACCTGTATGAATTCTATTATGTGTTACAAGGTGACTTGACCAGGCAAAAGACTTTCCACAAACATCACAAGAATAAGGACGCTCACCTGTATGAATTCTATTATGTGTTACAAGGTGACTTGACCAGGCAAAAGACTTTCCACAAACATCACAAGAATAAGGACGCTCACCTGTATGAATTCTTTTATGTTTTAAAAGGTCACATGACTGGGCAAATGACTTTTTACAAATAAAACAAGAATAAGGACGCTCACCTGTATGAATTATATTATGTCTTAAAAGGTCCCTTGTCGGGTAAAGGACTTTTTACAAACATCACAAGAATAAGGACGCTCACCTGTATGAATTCTATTGTGTGTTAAAAGGTCACTTGACCAGGCAAAAGACTTTTCACAAACATCCCAAGAATAAGGACGCTCTCCTGTATGTACTCTGTTGTGTGTTTTCAGGTGACCTGAATTAGCAAAGGATTTCCCACAAACTTAACAAGAATAAGGACGCTCACCTGTATGAATTCTATTATGTATTAAAAGGGCACTTGACCTGGCAAAAGACTTATTACAAACATCACAAGAATAAGGACGCTCACCTGTATGAATTCTATAATGTGTTAAAAGGTCACTTGACTGGGTAAAAGACTTTTCACAAACGTCACAAGAATAAGGACGCTCACCTCTATGTACTCTTTTGTGTGTTTTAAGTGACTAGAAGTCACAAAGGACTTCCCACAAACTCCACAAGAATAAAGTTTCTCTCTGATATTAATTCTTCTATTCTTTGTAAGAGACTTCCTACAAATTTCAGAAGTGTAAGATTGCTGCTGATCATAGGTGGGAATGACATGATGAAATCTGAAAAAAAACTGTACAAAATTTAGCATGATACAATGCAAGGATGATTCAAGAAATTCTCATAAAGTAATTAGTGAATTAATGTTTATGATTTGAAATTCAGTAGATTCCCGATGATCTTGGAAAATATTACAAGAAACTCATAGAATTTGCAACTTAAGACTTGTTACCCACTGATATGCTAATATAAACTTAATTATATTATAGTTTCTCCACATTTGCTATTAGTGTTAAAATCAGTTTTTCTTCGTTAAAAATCATTTATTTGATTTCAGTAAGCTTAAGTAAAAGATACAGATAATTTAATTTTTTAGTTCAGAGTCATATTTATTGCACACTTTAATCTAATTAAATAATAACAATTTTTATATCTCCCATCACATTCTTTATCCCTCTAGTAACAGCCCTTAGACCTTGTTCTTTATGAAATTTTAAGAATTATGTGTAGCTAGATGGGAACTGATTAATTATAGATTTGTATATTTTTATGGAAACTCCCTGGGAAAGCTAAATGGAGTGGGCTTCCTGAAAAACTAATAGAAGGCGTTTCAGATCGAGCAGCAAGATTAGTGTTACAACTATCAAATCACTACAAAATACAAGTACTGCAGGTATATGATCCAACATCCTCGCACTCAGATGATGAAGTAGAGTCATTCTACGAAGATGTCATGAAATTACACAATAGAGGCAATGACTGCCAGTTCCAGATTATCATGGGAGACTTCATGCCATTATCAGCACCAAGAAACAAGGAGACACTGCGGTCAATTAGTTCGGAAAACAAACAAGGAATCACAGAGGGGAACGGCTGGTTCAATTAGCAGACCACACAAAAATGCAAATCATGAACACATTTTTTAAAAAACATCAAAGTGGAAAGTCTACATGGAGAAGTCCAGATCATAAAACTAAAAATGAAATAGACTACACTCTATCTAATAGCTCACATTTTGTTCAAGACATCACTGTTCTAAATCAATTACAACACAGGAAGCGATCACAGGTTGGTCCGAGCATAACTTAGTATCTGCATAAAACAGGAAAGGCGGAAGCTAATAAAAGGAACCAATAAAACATCAGGAAATAAAATCAATCTCGCCGAAAAATCAAGACTTTTCCAATGCACACTATTGGAGAAACTAACTTACCAGCCGCCAATGGAAATTTAGCATCAACTATTAACACATTAGCCATAGAAATTGCAGGCACTGTTAAAACCACCAAAATAAGTAAAATTAGCAATGACACAGAAACCCTCCTGAATAAACAAAGGCAAATGGAAGTAAGATCTGAGAAACCTAATTGAATATGCTGAACTCTGCAAGACCATTAGAAAAGAAATAACAGCTGACATCAATAAATATAACGAAAACCTGGTTAGATCAGTTTTATTAAACAAGAAAGGCTATAAGAAAGTAAAGATTAATGATAGGAAGGAAACAAATAATAGCTTTAGACAATGATAAGGAAAGTATTACACACAAAACAGCAGTATTGGACCATATCAGGAACTTCTGTCAGACCTTATACAGCAAGCAAGATGAAAATCCTGTAATGACATCAAGCCCAGACTCACCAATTCCTTAAGTTGTCCCATCTGAAGTTAGAAGGACAGTGCATGAAATGAAAAAAGGATCAGCTAGTGGTTATGACGGCCTATCCATTGACTGGAGAAGAAACCTACAGACACCTAGCTAAGGTATTTTCACAATGCCTCAAAGAGAAAAATATCCCATCCAGCTGGAACAAAGCTATGATTGTGTTGCTACACAAAAAAGGTAGTAGTTACAATATTATGAACTACCCCATCAGCCTCTTTCCTGTCATTTACAAAGTGTTTACGAAGGTAATCAATAACTGCATCAAGGTCTACCTTGGACACAGTAAAACCAATCAAAGAGGCTGGCTTTAGGTCAGGATTCAGCATGACAGATCACATCCAAGTCATCCATAAGTTGAGCAAATGAATATTAGATGCCACTCTGTTTAGCCTTTATCAATTTTGAAAAAGCTTTTGATTCAGTACATCACTCAGCAATCATACAACCCCTTTTAGAATCCACGCTATATCAACATACTGTACAACATCTACAGCACTTCCACTGCCTTTGTCAACATCGCTGAAGCCACCAAAGAGTTCCCAGTAGATAGAGGGATAAAACAAGGAGACAATATATCCCCCAAACTATTCACATCAGTCCTGGAGTTGGCAATGTAAAAAATCCAATGGCAAAACAGTCGAGAATAAATGGAGGAAGTCTCAACAACATAAGATTCGCTGATGATTTAGGTTTACTCTCAAACAGTCTGGAAGAGCTAAAATAACTGATAAATGAACTAGAGGCAGCTTGCAGTGAAGCGGGTCTTAAAATAACGGTATCAAAAAGCAAAATCGTGCAAAACAAATGGGCAGAAAAGACAAAGACAAGGCAGAAATGATAGAATCCGGTATTGAGTCCATAGAACAGTATATCTATCTTGGCCAACTGATCAACACGAATGGCAACTCAAAGCCTGAGATCTACAATTCATAAAACTGGGCTGTAGAGTATATGGAAGAAAGTCCATTGTTTTTAAATCAAACATGTCGATACACCTAAAAAAAACCAGCTATTTGAACAATGAGTATTACTGGTCATCACTTACGGTATGCCTGCCAGACTTGGACCCTAACCAGTCACTTGAAGCAAAAACTGAGATCTGCCCAGCGAAGTATAGAAAGAGCAATGCTAGGGATTACAAGAAGAGGCAGGAAAATCCGTACACATTCATTCAATAACCAAAGTGACAGACATCTTAAAAAGATTCATTACCCAAAAATGGCAATGGGCTGGTCATATTGCTCGCAAAAGAGATGACAGATGGACTACGGCAGTACTGGACTGGATACCAAGGAACCTGAAAAGAGCAAGAGGAAGACCCCCGGATCGCTGGGATAGAGACATACGTTGAGTTACAGGAGTGAACTGGAAGAGAGTTGCTCAAGATCGATCAGACTGGAAGGAACTACAACGAAACTACAAAGAAATAAATTGCAATACCTAGTTCATTTGGGTTAAAGAGGTTACATCCTGAAATAAGGATTGTAAAGCTATAATAATATTTTTCATGTGATTAATTGTGAATTTGTGCATAGTCATCATGTAAATAAGCATTGTTTTTTGGAGAGAATCTGTGTAAGTGATATATAATATAATCAGGTACAGTATTATACATGAAATATTAATTAAAATTTATAATTATAAGTGTTGATGTGAACCACGACAGTTTGGCCTGGTTTATGTTGGCAATTTTGTGTATATGCATGTAAACAGTACTGCCTTTAATTGTAAGGGGTTTTATAATGACTGATTGATTTTGTGAAATTTATAATTATTTTTATATGGATTTGATTGTTAATGAATTGTTAACATTTGAGAAATGTCTGTTGGTACTCTTCGTAATATTTTATGGAGTCTATATAAGCGCACAGAGATAGTGAGCAGAGAGAGTTGTGTGTTTGTGGTTTGTCAAGCAGTTAGTTTGTGATATTCATTGTCAAAACGTATTCATGGTTTAGTATCTGTGAACGAGGCTAGTGCTTTATCCATGTGTGATCTTATTACGTATTCACAGAAGAATAAATATGGAGTAGCAAGTGATTTTTCAATGTTGTTATTCCATAGGACTATTAAATCCATTTACAGGAGTACTCATTAATTTTTGGGGGGAAGGTAAAAACCTCTGCCTGTGTATAACAGAACAAAGTAATTAAAGATAATCATTATTATTGTAGGCAGAATTAATTGATTACTGAGATCAATACCCAACTCTTTTATAACACTGACCATTATCCTACTTAATCTATCAATATTTAATTCTTATATAATGTCAGCATTATTTTTTTACACCAGTAACAATATGCTGTCAACCAGACAAAAATTATGCAAACCAGACTTACTATTTGGTAATTTTAACATCAAATTCTGCAACCTATTTACTTTAATGTATCCAATACAGCAGTATTTTTACTCATTGTGTAGTTTTCTTTTTGAACCTTCACACAGTAACCTCTTAGTCACTTTACTGTGAGGGTTGACAGTGCCACCAGAGAATTTTTATCATTTAGAAATGCAGTTCTTCAGTTAATTTTCATGGTGTGTTGTGATTGGCTGAATTGTATCAGTAAATATTTAAGCAGTGAAATCAGGGAAAGCCTGTGATTTACAAGTTATGTAAGTACTAAATGATAACATGAGCTTAAAATGATTGTGTCACATACTAAACAAAACATAGGTTATAGAATTGTTTTATACAGTATAATCTATCTATATATCTATAAATGAGAAAACGAGAAACTTCGGATGTGTGTTTGGATGTACTTCTGGAATCAATAACGCCTTAATAACTCAACATATTTGAATGAAATTTGGCATGAAGTCAGTTAATTGCGTGCGAAGTGACATAGGATAGATTTTATCCCACAAAAATGCATAGTTCTTTTAGAAATTGCCATTAATATCAATTCAGAAACAACAAAGAGTTTCATACTTCGTAGATAGCCGTACTACGTTTACTCTTTGCTTTTTACGTAAATCGCAAACACTACTTTTCAGAAATAAAAGCAAACACCTTCTTACATATGCAAATTTGTGTTTAGTTTAAAAGCCATAAAACCGACGCACTTGACAAATAATAGTTTTGAAGCAGGAAATATAAATCTGTACTTAACCTTAAATTTTAAAAAAAAGGTAGGTACTGTTGTCAAGTTCGCAAGGAGATGTTTTCATTTGCATAAAATAGTATGACATATCAAATAATACACCATAATTGAAAAAAATAACGTAAAATGCTATGAGTATACCAGCACGAAAGTCGGTTCACTAAAAGTGCAAAATGTCGTAGTTCTATTTCGGTTTAATTTATTTCCTGTTTCTTTTTGATTACTATACACTCTGGGAGTAATTTACGTCGCAATATATCACGTCACACCGTGACGTAGTGCTTATTAAAGTTTCTTAAGTAACTGATAACTAAATTCCTCTTGCCTTTTGCTGTGACAAGAAGGTTTTGTTTTCATTCTGGTCCAGGCAGAGTTTCAATCTAACCACAATCTCCGTTAATATTGTCGCTACAAAATCAAAGCCTCAATCACAGGCACATTGATACAATAATTTTATATTAAGTTATTGATGTGTATCGCGACGTAAACTTGAACCTACATTCCCTGTATTACAAATTATTTTTGCCGAAATTTAAAACTTAACTAACCCTTTTTATTTTTTGTTTAGAATTTTTGTACAAATAATAGAGACTATGATTCACGAAACTGCTTTTTACTTACTGTTCAATATTCTGCAAATATCTATCGACTGCTACTCTTAAAACGAATATATTCAATGGGCTAATGTAGAAACTTTTTGTTTCATGAAGTGACAGTGGAAGTCGTTTACAACACAATACACAATTTACACGGAGCATATGAAAGCTGCTTACTTATTACTAATAATAATAACTATATTCCTTCTGCCTTACACTGTAACAAAAATCAATCTGGTCCAGGAATCATTTCAACCAAAGCACTATCTCTGTTAATATTGCCGCTAAAAAAGTCAAACTATGCGAACACACCTCAACATACTGAATGCAATTATACACTTTACTAAATCACGAGCAGTAACAGTCACTTTATTGAGATGTTAACTTGACCAGAAATATTAACGAAAGTTGTTTTAGAATTGCAGAGAATTATGGACTTACAATTGAACACTGTAAGTTACCATGATTTTAGTACAAATTTATAAATTACGTTACTTCATTAACAGTTATCATGCTGACGACAAAGTTGATGCGGCTGAATGTAGTTTCAGATGTATTCAGTATTTAATTTACTGCGCCACATTGCCGGCGTCATTATTCGGCTTCATTATTTACTATCACGATCTGAAATGAGTGAAGTTTATTTTGCCATTCATAACGTCAGAAACCTGCAATAGTGAATGTATGAATGCGCGAGTGATAGAAGCTTCAATTTTGTAGCTGTAATATTAGAAGAATTTTGCAGCCTGGGCCAGAATAACTGAAACATTTTTGGTTATTTCATGAGCGCCATTTTAGTGACGTCGTGTATTGCATTGTACCGATATTGTATCAAAAGATTTATAACAAACTTAGATGATTTAGCAGAACACGCGGCGTCGCCCGAAGTGAGTTTTTGAAAGTTATAAATTTTTTGTTCAGATAGTGGAGTGGCAGACAAGCGGAGTGGTAATTTGCCGGTAGACATTCAATTCTGTTGGCAGATTGAGAAAACAATTGTGAAGAATGAATGTATTACGTTGAAATTTATATTTTAGCGCAGAATTAATGGATCGAAACAAACGAACTATAGTAAACTGGTCTACAGTCTACAGGCAATTCAACTGTTTCCACAGATAGAGAAACCAATATTACCACTGATCATTATGAATAAAAAAATCAATTACTACTATAATATGTAAATTTCTGTTTTAAAGCAGAATTAATTGATGAAGCCAATATATCGTCAAAACAAAATCAATATTCAAAGAGTAAATTAAGTTCTCTTTTTTTCAGACTTTCAGTGCAAATCAAAGTATTCAATTTTAGTATCGCAATTTTTTGATGTAAATGAATGTCGTTGGGCCACTTAAGTATTTATTTGCTGTTTTGATGTTAGTATTTTGTTGTTGTTGATATTTAGTCGATGCCATCAATGTATTGCTAATATTTTGACGTTCTGAGCATCCAATAATTAAAAGTGTTAATTTTTATTCGCGAGACTTGAAATTAGTAATTATAAGAGATGCCGGCTAAACGAAATTCAAATCTTTCAAAGAAATGTAAGAAAACTAGGGCTACGAAAATAGCAAAAACCAAGGAGACAAATCCTCAGTACTGTATATACCAATACATTAAACTAAAAATACTCCTAACAAACAATATTTTTATTGTTTTAAAAATTCAATTACATAGTTGTGGAACATAAATAAATGTTTGTTATTTTATTGCAACAATTATTACTACTATTACTAATAAAAATAGCTCTAAAATAAATTGTATGGTCGTATTGACTTGGTGACAAGGTTTTTTTAACATCTCCACAATCTGCCCCTTTCGTAGCCTCTTAACGTAACCCAGTAATCCTACCGGACATAGAGGACCCACAGTTCAACACGGAATCAGAACCAAGTGAGCATTCTGGCGTAATTCACATCACACACCAACCTGTGCCAGATGTGAAGGTCGAGCTAAGGACCTATGAAAATCCTCGCCGAGACTGGGATTCAAGCTGGGGACTTTTCCATCTCCAGATGGACGCCCTAACCACTGAGCAACCAGACCTCTCAAGAAAATCTTATATTACAACACTCTTCAACGCGGATGAAGTCGCGGGTAACTGCTAGTATAATCATAAAATTTCACAGCTTACATAGCAGTATCTCTTAGTTTCATTAACAAATAACATAACCAAATATTAGTTTCTTGAGATGCCTTTAAAGTGTATGAGATTGTGTTCCATGTATTTGTATATATTTTCTTACGATTTCTACATTTTAATCACAGTTTCTGTGTAACTGTTAAGAAATATAGTCTATATATTAATAAGTTTGAACTATTATCAGTATTATATCACAATATGACTTGTTTCACTACAAGAACAAAGACTTTTTGGTAGTGTATTAATACAATGCTCTCCAGTAACATACTTGGTACTTAGCTGACTAGAATATCCAAGCAAATTACCAAAGTGGCTGCATTTTGTATGAGAAAGTGAAATTTTTCACCTTGAATTAAATAATATGGCCTTTTTTCATTTTGGAAACTAACTGTTAGTTTTATTTCATTTATACTTCCTTAATAACACAAATATTTCACATCATTAATTACCATTTATGAATATTACTTTGAGAAATTATCTATATTGAGGCATTTATCTTTTCTTGTCATTGCATAACTACCACAGCACGTCTGAGAATTCAGCTGCCAATATTACGAGAAAGAACAGTTTCAGTAACTGTTTGGCAACAGATACCTGGTTTAACTGACATGTGGGATTATAAACCATGCTAATAACAGTTTATACAAACATATCAAGCTATTATATTCAGCCACCTTAACATTAAAAAACATTTTATAATAAAACTGCCAGCAAGGGGTATTTCACAAGCTGCCATGTGCGTGGATAGTGCCAAGCCTGACTATTAATTCATGTCAACTTGCACAACAGACTTTTACTTAAGGTTGAACACATCTTTTAATAAAAAAATGCTACTTTAGCTATATTATTTTCAGTTTTCACCAGTGTTGAATACTAAACGAGTTAAAAAAGTATTGATCTATGCGGAGAAAGTTGAACCATTTCTGTCAGATATATTCCGTAAATCTTTAGAAGAACAAAAAAGTACCTTCTGCCTGGAAAATAGCCCAGATAATTCCTTTTTTCAAGAAAGGAAATCGGAGTGATCCTAGGAATTATCGACCAATATCGACAGGGCGTATACTGGCGATGAGGCATGGAAAGATATTGGAGTAGGTATGAAAAGTAGTTCATGGAAGGGAAAAGATGACCATGACCACAAGTTGGCACTCGATTTCAGGCACAAGGGTGTGGGAAGATTTTCTTTTTTGGGTAAGGGTATCAGGGATTGGAATGAGTTACCAAGGGAAATGATGAATAATTTACCGAAAACAATGAAAGAATTTAAAGATAAAATTTGTAGAGGACAAATGTAGGTGGGTGCAGGATAGGGGGAAGATGGGGATGTAGGGAAATTGCCACCGGAGCCTGTGCTCCATCACAATTAAATTAAATCTCTTAACATCCTGTCTGCAGTAGAATTCTGGAGCATGCCATATGCTCTAACATTATGAAGATTCTAGACGAGAACAAGTTACTTACACCATCTCAACACGCATTTTGGAGGATTGGATGGTATCAAACACAATTGGCCTTATTTTCCCATGACGTACTGAAAGTTATCGATGCAGGCTCACAATCTGATGCAATTTTCATAGATTTTCAGAAACCTTTTGATTGTGTACCACACAACCAACTTTTAGTGAAGATCTGAGCATACGGTATATCAGATCAGATTAGCGAATGGATACTTGATTTTATAACTGGTCGATCACAGTATGTCGTTGTTGACGGGGAAGCCTCTTCTAAGCTAGATGTTACTTCGGGCGTTCCTCGAGGCAGTGTAATAGAACCATTTCTTTTCTTAAGTTTTATAAACAATCTAGGTGACAACGTTAAATACTGGTTGCGATTGTTTGCCGATGACGCAGTTATGTATAGGAAAATAAGGTGCTCTGGCGATTGCTTAGAAATTCAGTGATATTTAGATGCTATTTCTGAATGGTGCCATAAATGGCATCTTGCACTTAACTGCAAAAAGTGCAAGGCAATGCAAATAAGTAACAAAAAGAATTAGTTTGTTCACTGAGTAAAAAGTAAACAATTCAGTTGTTGACATGGTTCATTCACTGAAGTATCTGGGGGTAATAGTACAAAGCAACATGAAAAAAGACTTGCACATAACTTCCGTTGTAGGCAAAGCTAATTCTAAATTACGAATCATAGGTCATATTTTGAGGATTTGTAATGCTCATACAAAGGAGATAGCGTATAAAACACTAGTGTGTCTGCATCTGGATTACTGTTGTAGAGTTTGGGATCCGTATCGCAGGGGCCTGATTGACTCAGTGGAGAGGGTACAGAGGAGAGCAGCTCGATTTCATGACTAGTTACTTCAGCCCTTATGAAAGCGTCACAAAATTGATACATATATTGGGCTTGGATTGTTTGGAAGACAGATGATGTCATTAGCATCTTAATTTATTGGAGAATATGTGAAATTCTTTGACGCATGAGTGCAATGAAATACTTCTTCCACCAACCTATTTAGGACACAATGACCGGAGGGATAAGATTCGAGAAACAAAATGCTTTTATGTATTCTTTCTTTCCTTCGTGCTTTTCAGGATTGGAATGTGCAGAATTAAGATTGGTGCCTAGCACCCATTGCCGCCCATAATGTTTGTGAAGTGCAGAGTATGGATGTAAGATATATACTCAAATAAAATTCTGAAAAATTTTAGAACATCATTTCACATGAACCCTGATCTGATCAGATCTCTCAACCCTGGTCCCTGTAAGACAATAGCCTAAGAGAAAATGTAATTTCACAAGTTGACTAAGAATTTTAAACTGATTGTAGACATCATAAATGACATTCTATTATTGATAACTGTTAGTCTATATATTCCACATTAATAAAAGGGAAATGACAAATTTCTATTAAGAGAGAATTACTAAAACAACTATATATATATGTCTCCAACTGCTTTTACTGTATTGCAACATACTTTTTTATTCCAACGGCAACAAAAGGTGATATAATCTGAAAAAAGAATCACAAAAGCATTACTGCCATCTCAAATTAAAATAGAGATGCTCATTCTTACCTTTTCTGCCAAAATGTACAAGAAAGTTGTGAAGATCTGCTGGAGTCCTGATGGAGTTGGAGCCCGGTCAAATCTTGAAAGACTTCTGAGCAATACATGCAGACATATAAGGGGCAGGAGGCAGCCGAGACATGTTCAAACACGTGTTTTGTTAAAGAATTCCAACTACAAAAATATCTGTGCACAAAAAGCACACACAAGCTGAAATAATGGTTGCTGCTTCAAACCAATTTTGCTGTTATGGGAAGCCATGTGGGCATATAATGTTGACAGATCTGCAGAAACCTGACCACATCTTTGGCAGATGTACTGTGGAGTACTAACGTGTTGGTCATGAGAGAAAATATGCCTTATCAGCAAATCCCGTGAAGTATAAATATCCAGACATTTAGCACAAGTAAACTGTAGTGGCCTAACAGCTGATGTGTTGTCTACCACACCAGAATCTTTGTGGTCACCACATTGAGACAGGCTTTGTTGAAATTTAATTGTTGCCATAGAAAGAGATAAAAAAATCAGTTAATTTAATGTATATATGTACTAAAATTCATGAATAAAGCTATATACAGGCACAGTGTATATTAATAATTAATTGCAATTCAATATACAAGATATATGGTTAACTGCCACACTTTTTACTAAGTTACAATTGTTATATATTGCACCTTACTACAGTGATCAATTGAATTGTAAAACATTCACAAGACACGTTTTAAATTCATAGTTTATAAAAGTATCGCCAGTCAAAGTCAGTCTCAATTTTGATATATTATAAGTAACATGGCTCATAACAGTAAGTTGTCTTTCAATTGAGGTCTTCAGTCAATGAAGAATAAACATTAAGATACAAGGAAGTTAACAAGATAGCAAAGAGAACAATTGCTACATCAGAAAGGAGAAGAATTGGGACGTATAAGTGTAGTGAAGGAAAACAGTGATAAAATTATTTCATAAAATTGACAGTTTAAAGATAGATGGAGGGATGAATATTTCAGCTTTTGAATGTAGGAAACAACTGAGAAGAACTAGAAGAAATGCCAGAAGTGTCAGGATCAGAAATGGTGACTCAAAGGGAAGAGATAGATAAGACGACAAGGAAATTAAAACAGGGAAAGCATTGAGACCATCAGATGTTTGGTGAAAGCAATGGGATATTATGGTGTTGACTGGGTACACAATATCCTGCAGATAATGTGGCTAGAATGAAAAATGCCTAACAAATGGAGATCCCGCATACTGATGCCACTGTATATGAATAAAGGTAATATACTTGAGTGAGGGCGACTTCAAAGGAATGAAAACTTACTGGATGTCTCTTGGAAGCTGGAACACATAAAATGGTTTTAAACTGCTATTTGCTTTTAGCACAATGTACAATTAATAAACAAGCTTGGACCTGGTCAACACCAATATAATGTTGGAAAATAGTTCAAAAAACTTTAGGGTTTTCAAAATGATTGTTCAGCAGTTGTGAGATAACAACACTTTCATTTCCTCAAAAG
Source organism: Vandiemenella viatica (assembly GCA_031002005.1). Taxonomy (NCBI): domain Eukaryota; kingdom Metazoa; phylum Arthropoda; class Insecta; order Orthoptera; family Morabidae; genus Vandiemenella; species Vandiemenella viatica. The sequence goes on along the minus strand of JARYHS010013267.1, from coordinate 15,280 downwards.
GAACCAATGATCTTTTACAAGTTTGACCTTGAATTATTTATCAGAACTGCGTATTCGAAGAAAGCAGGCTCTTGCATTGTTGACATCACCACGAACACTTAATCATACCTGCAAAATCACATGCACAACGCTCAGTGATAAGGAGCCTGTCTTTCCTGGTTTACACTGTCTGCTATACCGCTAGAATAGTCACTGTTCTCAACTGTTTTACGACACTGCACTATACAGAATATCCACGTCGCAATATACTGCACAAAGCAGACACTTCTGCTTTCGGCTGGAGCCGTGCCTAAACCAACTTATCCTCCGGCCACATCAGCCACTACCTCCTGACCTTATTCCCCTCATTTCGCTGAAGCTCTCCAGTCACAGATCTGTCACCTGCTGGCCCCTCTATCCTGGACAACATGCTTAAAAAAGTCACAAAAATAACTGAATTCCATTACCAGTCTTTAAAAGGAAAGAGTACAACTGACCCTTTGTTTATTGTAGGACAATTCCAAGTGAAGACACTTCAAGGAAATAAAAGTCTGTATTATGCTTCCACATATTTGGGAAAGGTTTATGATAGAATACTATGTGTTCTGGTGTACTGGTGCCTGAACAGGAAAGGAATTACTGAAATGATCGTAATTGGGATAAATAAAATATAAAGTGGATTTTTAACATCAGTGAGCGTACATTAAGGAAACACTAGAGCATTTAACATCAAAATAGGTGAAACAGTCATCAGCACTAAGTCCATTTTATTCGTGCTGGTAATGGAAGTCATTGCACCTGATCAGCAAAATACCACCTCCAGAGATAAGACACCAAGAAGCAACGTAAGTGGATTAAACTACACCATCCTGATCATCCACAGGATCTCCCAATCCACGAGGTTCTAAATAACTTACCACCCACTCGTCTTAAATCCAGAAATCCGGTATGGCAAGACGTATTTGACTATTTTATGGAAAAATGGTGACAAAGCTGGAACTCCGCAGTCTGTAAAACATCCAGATTTAAAGATCCCACAACTGGACTTCCAGGATTCCATCTAAATAGAGACCAGTCGGTCAAACTAAATCGCCTAAAAACAGGCCATGCGAAATGCAACGCCATGCTGTATAAGTGGGGTCTTCAGGATTCTCCTGCATGTGACTGCGGTGCTCCTTCCCAGAGTAGTGAAGCATATTATCAGGGAAGTGCCCTCTACGGAAGTATGATGGACCATTATGAAGATGTTTTTGGAGCTACAAGCTCCTTTGTAGAATGGCTGGAAGAACTGGACATCAGCTTGTGAACGCTACCAACGTTCTTGTCACTGTATATATTTATTATTGTATTAGTTGCTTGCCATATGACAAATAAATAAATAGTGAGCAAATCAGGGGTGGTGGCAGAAGGGAACTCCTGTTTACCGATGACTTAGTAATCATAGCAGACACTGAAGAAAACCTACAACAGTCTCTCAAGCTGTGGCAAGAAAAATTAGAAAAAAATGGTAGATCAACACAAAGAACTGGATATCAACAACCAAACTTGTAAAACTAACATCAAGGGCACCAAGAGGATAATGCTGACCCAGATAGATATATTTTGACATCTGGGTGGGATAATTGCAGAAGGTGGCTGTGAGCCAGAGGTGAAAGCCAGAGTAAAAGCTGGATCGAGCAAATAGAGAGATATAGCTGGAGTGATATGTGATAAGAGGATGACTAAAAACGTAAAAGTAAAAACGCATACGATTGTGGTAAGACTGGTTATCCTTTATGGTCAGAGACGATCACATTATTGTATAAATGTTTCAAAGGTTTTAGATAAAAATTTGCTGAAATACAATCTTGAATTCTATTTGACACTTAAAGTACATATAACAAGGAAGGATAAGGAAACTAAACCTACCATTCAGCACAGAAGAAGGAAGGAAGATCACCACAAAAAATAAACAAAAACACATGTTACTACATTGTAGTATATAACTTAATCATCTCTATACATGACAAGTATGGTAACAGAATAAAATTTGTATACACTGGGACCTACCACACAACCAAAGCCAGAGATGAATAAGGTAGTAAGTGTGATGGTCGCAATGATGAGAGGAGACATAGACAAATGATAATCATGGGAAAGTATAAACTCTGCATATATTGCAAAAGTAATGGATGAAAATAAAAAAAACAGGTAAGAATATTCGGAAATAATAAAAATTGGGAGGAATAAACATCAACTGGTTAGCCTTTGCACATGACTGTAATTGTAACAGAAAATATATAGGAAGCAATCAAACAGATCAACTGCCCAGGAAGGATCGCTAGCAGGATAGGTCTTAAGATCCTATATATATATATATATATATAAAAAAATCTGACAAATATGGACCAAAATTTTTCGAGTGTAAACAAATTAAGGTAGGAAGGCTTGATATAGTGCAAAGATATAGGTAAACTTAATATAACAAACTTTTAGCATGCAGAAGTTGCCAGTAGCCAACAGACCATGTATCAAAGAGGTAGGAAACGTGAGTGCCACTGGATGTTCATTCTTGAAAAATGCAAAAAAAAAATATGAACAATGATATTGCACTAAATATTGCAGGAAGGTTGGTTATTTTGAGGAGGAAACTGTACAAGAATAAACAGGAGAGCAAAGGGCCACCACACAGGTGAAGGAGTGGCACAACAGCTTCAGACACAGCCACTCAGTGGAGAGTGAAGCACATTCTAGGCAGGGCCTCAACAACTAGGAATGAGATCTTCCTGAAACTAAGATCCTTGCTGACGCAGGATCGTCAACTCTCGTTCAGAGAACTAGCAGAAAACATACAGAGACCTGGATGCCAACACTGCCGTCTTTCTCGGTCGCTGCTCAACTCTGTTACATCTGCCCCAGCAGCACTGTGACCACTTATTCCTTCTGTCAGCGGAGACTCTACATACTCACCACCAGGCATTATTAGGAACATTGCAATGCACTAAACAAATCAATGAATCATTAAGATATGCAACATTATTGTACAATGACACATTAAGGGGTTTTACCATTATTTCAATACGATATTTCATAATCTCTCTACTACAATAATGTTATAATAGTTCTTACTGTTTAAGAATGAGATTAACAATCATACCTTTCTGGAATATATGGCAACAAAACATCTTCTTGAACATCATCTTTTGAGGTATCATTCTGTAAGAATCAGTAAAATATAATATTAACAGGCTACTATCTCATCACCAGAAATAAAACTAGGATAAATAAATATTGAAATAAATACAAAATTTGCGAATATGTAAAAAAAAAAAAAAACTACAACAACAATATAATAATTGAACCCTTACTGACAACTGAAGAACCAGTTCCTATCAATGAACTTTTAACATCAAAAACTTCATGACACCAAAAGCAGATATAAATTATTAAATAAACTTTCACAACTTCTTCCAAGATGTAAGAAATGGAAGTAAGTTTGGAACAATTCAACACATTATCATTTATGTCTGTCTACAGATTTTAATTTTGTCTATGTATATAAAAGGTACTATGGTTTGGAAGAGACTATATTTGCCTCTTCCAGCCAAAATATCACCACTGAAGGTGGATGAATCAGAAACAATTAATAGCATCAGGATAAAGAATTAAATAGGAAACCACTGAATTAATGATCTAAATGGTATCCCCAAGTCATTTAATCCTCAAAATTGCATATAGACTCATAGCTTCTTCCTGTCCAAAATATTCCAAAAGTAAAATATTCCCCTAATCAGGTCTCAAGATATGGCTACTCAGAAATGAGTCATTATGCTGGATAGAAACATTCTACAAGTCAGAGCGTGGAATGTTAGAAGCCAGAATAGGAGCATGTAGAAAATTTTAGAAGTGACTATTTAATTAGATGTCGTTGGGATTAGTAAGATTCAGTGCAAAAATACAAAGTATTTCCAGTTTTGGGAACACAGAACTATCAGTAGAGCCACTGGAGTGGTATTTATGTTAAGTTCAAGACCGAAAAAACGACCATTTAACAAAACAAACAAAATAAAAAAAAGAACACAACCAATAGTGTTTTCTTAAAAACAAACACAAAACATTGTGGCTTATCAGTATCCAACTCTTTGTTTTCACGATGAATCGGTCCAGGCTGCATTTAGTATATAATACTCTTCTTACCCAACGCATTACAAGGCTCTAAAAAAAAGTATGAAAGGCATCATGTGTGGAGAATGTGACCTGGACCAGATGCGAACTTCATCTTTTTGAGTTAGCCACAATGGGTTCTGGCTGTTTTTTTGTAAATGCCATAATGCGAATAACGTGTCAAGAAACCATAATGCATAACGATCATTTTTTTTCACTCAATGAGCGTCTTTCAGCCTAACATTTACGGTAAACAAGATGGTAAGGAAACAGGTTGTTTTATAAATAATTTAGTGACTGGATTAGTTTGATGATGGTAGAAACTAAGCCTGCTAAAACCACATTAGGTACAGGTGTATATGTCAATAACATAGAAAGATCTTATTAAAATACTGATATGTGATGAAATTGAAGAACTAATCCAATATATGGAGGAAAAGTATCTAATAATCACAAATGACTGGAATGCATTTTTTTGCTTGGGCTTTACACCTCGTGGACAGCAAGGTCATTAGAGGTGGGATGGGATTGGGGCAAGGAAGAGCAAGGAATTCGGCCATGGCCTATTTGAAGGAAGCATCCCGAGTGATTTGGGGAAACCTATGGAAAACACAAATCTGGATGCACGGATAGGGATTCGAACCGGCGTCCTCCCAAATGTGAGGCTGGAGTGTTAACCACTCACCAACCATTGCTCGGTCCCCTTAGAGAAGAAGGAATGTAAAGATTATTCAAACTAATATCAAGCAGTTACAAAACAGGGCAGATTTCAACTGATTTTAATAAAAGTATCATCTTTACAATTTCGAAAAAGAGCACCAGCTGATAAATATGAGAATGATATCAATATAAGTCCTAGCACATTCTTCGAGCTAACTAGCCAGAATAATACAAAGAAAGAATAGAAGAAGAGACTGTAGGCAAAGATCATTTTCAGTTTAGGATAAACTGTGGTGCAAGAGAAGCAATTCTGGGAGTCAGACTCCAAATCCTTGGAACAATATACCCTGAATCTTGTCTGTCCCATGGTTTGTTACTCAAAACTAGGCTGTCTCTTGGCTATAGCAGAAATAACAAACAATTCAAATAAAATACCAAAGTGTTATGGCGATGCTGATGGAATTAAAATGATGCAAGCTTTCTGGCACTTTTTTACTATCAGCATAATATATTGAAAATATCATCACAGATGTATGGAGGAATATCCCCTGTGATGTGACAGATGAAATAAGTTTGAAGGAAATAATAACTTTTCATGGAGAATCTGATTGAAAGATATGGTAAACTGAGGAAAATGTTACTATAAATACACAGTATATTCAAAGTGTATAAAAACAGGATCATAATATGGATTTAAATTCTATAGTATAAGAGAAACATTTTCTCCTCTTTTGAAAAAGTAATTAGCATCTTAATACTTTAAGTCTAATTTATTTTCAAGCATTAGGCCATTGCATTAGAGTAATAGGAATTATGGCTAAAGGTACACACTACAAATTTGATTCAAATTATTATAATAGAACCATGTTTGATACTTCCAAAGAATATGATTAATTTTAAACTGCTAGTATCCACAATCCTTGAAAACAGATATAGTTTTGTTACCATTTCATCTTTTTCATTTAATTTATTTTTTAATATTGGTTTATGTTAGCGACTATTGAAAATAGGAGCCAGATTAAATTTGCCACTAAACAACTAGGATATAGAGTGACATTGAAATATTCCTTCCTTGTTTTTATGTTTCCAATTCTGCTACAAAAACATTAAATAATATCGTTGTAATACTGCTGTAGTCAGTCGCAAGATGTATTATTTTCAAGCAGTAATTCCATTGTAATACAGCCTGGACCATTATTTTCAAACCGAAATTAGGTTGTAATACAGCCTGCACCAGCATAAAAAGCTTTAAATGTACTTCGGAAAGAATTTCTAGCGGAGTTTTGTATTTGACCACTGCAGTATTACGATGCCAACTCCAGGCGGAATCACGATCTCCAGTAATCCGGTTTGCAGTTGTTGTCTATATAGCCTCCAATATGATAAGTTGACAAAGAGGGGTAAAATTAAAAAAATCATGTAAAAAGCTCACAGTCAAATAAATGGTTAAGTAGAAAGGTATAACTAGTTTTTCCATATGGTGTTTCTATCCATAATTTAGCTATTACTGAAACAGTGTTGAAGACAATATTATTAAAAATATGTAATCAGAAATATTTTTTTTTACTTATGGCTTTACTGCCTCATCACGTTGAGGTTATCAGAGGCGGGTAATAACCAGAAAGATGGCTGACAGTAAAATATGATATTTGTAGGATAGTCATGCAGTTTGATTCACAAGTAGCAATTAATCATGGTATACTGAAGTAATCATGTTGTCATGCACACCTTCTACTGTAGTTTAATCCAAATATTGTGAAAATATTTAAAATTTACATGATAAATACTGCCACTCAAATAAATGGCTCTCTAGGCATGTTCATACTGCAAGACATTAGCACTGGGTACTTTGGAAGAAAAACAATATTGACATCACTAATTCCATTCTAGTGCCAATGTTATGGAAGTAAATACTGAGCTTTGCTTCAGGTACACGTGGGTAATGGTTAAAAGTTATACGGTAGTATACAGAATGAAAAGGTGAAAAAGTATTTAATATTGCAAATTAGTTGAAGCTAATTTCATCAGTGAACAGGTCACTAACAAACAGAAATTGTTAGTCCCAAGAAGCATTTGTTGCTTGCGACAGAAACAGGGTGCCGACTATGCAGTGTACTCACGTCTCAAAGCCCCCGAGAATGTGAGGTGACACCACTCAGGTAATATCTAGATTGGGATACCGCTATAACCATTTACCATCTCGCGGTATAAACACTTCTGGATGGAGAGAGTATGTTTCTGTGTGTGACGTATTCAGCCTTCGATCGATTTGTGAATACACGTTAGGCCATAGAACGTAACTAATACTAATAATAATAAAAAATTATGGATTCAAAAACTTAAAGAAAATTATTTCTTGCACAATTAACAATATTATTAAAATTTTAACAATATTCCAAACTGATATTGTAACATTTCATAACATTGGTTCCTGTAACGTTAATGATATTAATCACAATTCCATTGATTTTAATTTGATTCCATTCTTCTATATTTCCACACGTGATTGAAATTGCTATTAAAATCATTCATATGAATGGACCATACTAACAGAGATAGATACGATTTGAAATTAGGTATCTGCACTATCGTGTGCGACTGTTACATTTCACTATGGTCAAGGCTGCATTAAGATGTAAACGACAGTAACAGTGATAGATATGACACAGAAATTAGGTATCCACAATAAGGTGTTCGATAGTTACGTTTCAGTGAGGTTCAGGCTGCATCAAAACTTCATCACTACTGAATTTATTTCTGTACTACTGGTGCAAAATTAACGATTCCACGATATCGAACATATTAGTGATGGACTACTTTCTGTGGAAGGCCCCGTTAATGACATTTGAAGCTGCACACAGAATGTATGCATCACATTCAGCAACATAGTGATGTCATACTCTCTCCATCCGGAAGTGTTTATATCACGAGGCGGTAAGTGGTTGCAGCATATCCCAATCTGGATATTACTCCACCACTCATGAAAAAAATGGAATCCTTCAGTGAGATCACAAAAGCTTCAAGTCGTAACAGAAACGACTGTTACTGCTGAATGAAACCTACCTAAAATCTGTATACCTATATATTTAACAGATCTTAGTTTCAGAAAATATTGCATGCAAATTGTTACAATATTCACATTTGACTGAAAATAAATTTAAAGTTTATATATTATATATATGCCAAAGTACTTATTTTGTTAATTATTTTACTGTGTTTGCTTTATGTCTCATACCATGTCATTTGCTGCAAAATGTAAGTCAGTATTTTAGTAAACCAAGAATAACATTTCTGAGAAACATACCTCTTGTTAATATCACTTGTGTAAATAATTTAACAGGAAACTTGATATGGTGTTTACTATAAGCAATAAGAAAATACTAGCTGATATAAAATAACTAATTAATTAGGAAACAATTTCATTTTCTTCAGTTTCCTTGTTCTATGTAGTTATTTCTCAGTCACTTCTTTGCACTGTTCAATACAAAATAATAATTTACAATGCATTTTCAGAACTACACATCTAATTATATATCCCTTCCAAACTATTACACTCTCGGATAGGGGCAATGCACCCTCCGCCACACACCTTTAGTGAATCATGAATAATAATAATTAGATTTGACTAAAACAAGAAGGCACGACATTCAATGAAAAAACTAGCAGAAGATCAAGAGTTGGTCACCTCAACAGCTTCAGTCATATTGCTAATCAGATTAAATAAATACATACAAAAAACAGCTTGATAGCAATCACTGTACAGCACATGCAAAGTAAATGGCAACACAGTATTCAACCACATAAACACCAAGTGCGGCCAAAACCTGTGAAAAAGAGTCTTTGTTTCTTGAATCGCTACATAATGATGTATTGTAATGGAAAACTAGATTAGTAGAAACAATCAAATTCAGCGTAATTAAATCCTTCAAAACAGCATTCGTAGGTGCTGTAAAGCAATTTACTGATACGCCTCAAATGATGAAACACGACATATCAAAGCGAACGACGTATATCAAATCTAAAAATTCATACGCACAACAACTACAGCTGAACTTAAATTAGTTAATAGAGAAAATAAGCTGACTTACGACTGTTTAATGTACACCCCATTAGCATTACACACTTTTTCAATGAGTGAATCAACAGACACTTATTCTCTGAATTGTAATACGCAATTCAAGTACTAAATGTCTCCACAAATATTTGAAAGAAATAAATATACCTCCTGTTTAATGTGTGCCACTTGTAATGTCTCCATATCACTTTTTTACTCGTCTTTACGCCGTATTACAAAACAATACAACACATTCACAGCTTGAATCAGCTGATAGGAATAACAAATGCAGAGATACATAACGCTGAGCATGAAACATTCCCCACTAATCAGAATTGTGAGTTTACGTTCGCTAATGTATTCTACTCGATAAAAGCGCTTATGATAAGAATACTGGTATCTACTTAGTAATTTTATCATTTGTTTGATGTACAGTTATTTTCTTTAAGCAAAGAAAAGATTACTGAAGGAATATAAAATTAAAATTCGCGAAAGTAGTGTGGAAAGGGGGTGGGTGGGCGGGAATTTAACACTGGAAGGATATAAGATAATCATGAAGAAAACAATAATAAAAATTTAATAATAATGCCAACGATGTATGCGCCACTTCGCAATTGAATTGATTACTTTAGTAGCCTACTCTTCATTACATATTTATAATTTATTATAATCTGATATTTGGCAAAATTATACTCTGTTACGTGACTTTTTTGGTGATATACATTTGAGAAAGTAATCATACCACATTTATCAATTTCGGAATATTTATCTCTTAAGGGTACACTTTTTATTTTAACACTGGGAATGGAATGTTTCGTTTCGAACACGCAGTATCTTTGTATTGAAACCGTTGGATAACAGTTGTGTGTTTTATACGTTGTGTGTTTGATGTTGCTGTGATAGGAGGTAAGATTGCTTATTCCTCTGTCCAGACAACAGTAGAAGGCGGTATGGAGACAGTTAATGCTGTCCGTGTTAAACAAGAGGTGGGTTTACTAGTCTGTTGTTAGCCGTGTGGTATATGTGGTGTATCTTAGTTATTAACCTGTATAACTGGAATCACGTGATGTTCACCATGTATTTAAGTATGTCAGTTGAAACATAGAAATAAATTGCTTTGAAAAAGTAATGTACATTCCATACAGTTTTCAATGTTGAATAGGTATGTTTTTTAGCTCATACAGAACTTTACTTTCCACTTTAATGGAGTGATATCTAAACTTTTTCAGTACTGTACAGAAAACGAAGACACATTCACGTCTTAGTTGTTTTGGAACTCACATTGTTCACTGGAATCCCATTTGCTTAGTAGAATGTGTTGCAAAGTGATGTATGTGAAGCTGTTTTATTATTTACGTTTATTTGAGTAACAATTTGTTCTTGGGGGCACTAATCCCCAGTTGTCTGATCTTTGTTTTCTTGAATACCTCGCCCTCCTGTTTTAGTTAGTTCTGCCAGAATGTTACAAATTTGGCATCTATACAACATACTGGCACTGACTTGGAAATTGTTCTCATAATTTGAGAAAAGTAAAAAAAGAAAATAATTTTTTGCTGAACATGTCTGTTGTGACCAGTGATTTCACATCATTTAGTGTCCTCTTATTGCTTACACCTGGTGCCAGCACAAATGTAACAACAATTTTTTTACATTTCTGCTATTGTGCTTGTGGGAAGATATATAGGTCTGCCTTGTTAAAATAATCAGTCATGTTTACTCTAAATAACACAGTTGTAATGATGGTATGAAACTCCTTGCCTTCATGATTTTGTTGTTAAATATAATAAAGAGAGATAATGTAAAAATATACTAACGTTAGGATGTTAAGATAGGTTATAGAGATTTAGAAAATCTTTGTAATCTTAGATGAATATCGCATACAAATTTTCACGTACAAGATGGTGGATTAACTTTCAACTGCAGACAGTGTCAGGGGCACAAATAAAATTTGAAAGCCAGAATTCAGCTATAAAGAAAGCTGTGTTTGTAAATTGGCACCATGGCTTGTAGTCTACCATGATTACTATGAATGTCTTATTTTCTATTCATTACTGAAGCCATAAGTATTAGAGTTGTGCGAAGTTTTTTTTTTACTCTGTTTCAATGAAAATTTGTTTCAATACTGTAGATTTCATTTTTGGTAATGGTTTAATTTGTTTTTGTGCGTGGTACCATTTTACATCCTTGTGTGTTTGATATGTGTAACTCAAGATCACGTGAGCCCCGTCTAGATTTCTCTTTCACTCTCTCTGGCTGAAATAAGCGTATCTTACGGTAAACCATTGCTTTGTGTCATTGACCTGGCCAAAGATGGAAAAACTTGGCAATGGTTTAATGTTTGAGTGTATGATCTTCTATTATTATTATTTTTGTCCTGTATTTTGAAGGTAGGATTATATATCAGATGCAGAGCTCTGTATTTGCTTCAATACCTTTGGCTCCTTCATTGAGACAGTGTTGTCTGCATAATCTTCTGACTGATTTACCTCCCGAGGAGAGAATCGTTTCCAGCAGGGTCTCTCGTAGTGGGCTATACGAGCCTATGGGTGTTTGGCAGTTGTTTGTAGGGGGTTTGCGACAAGACTTGCATTATGGCGACTGACTGGCTGTCTCGCACTTGCAACAGGCATGATTGTGCACATGCTACTAATAATTCCATTCGTCACTTCATTCATAATTTTTTGATCGTAGTTATTCTTTCCTTTATGTTACTGAAATACATATTTTTTTGTATTAAGGCAAAATGTGTTATTACTTACTTGTGTGAGCATGGATTTTCATACCTGGTCAAGATAAAAATGTAATACAGGAATTGACTGAAGCCTGAGTCTGAATTGAGATTGAAATTGAGCAACATTGACTTGGATTGCAACAAAAAACAAGCCTATCTATCACCTTAATTAATTAATTACAAGCTGCTATTTGTTACTATTGTTTTAAAAAATTCTTATGTTTTTATAATAAAATCCAAGGTTTTTTTTCCAGTAAGTTTGCCTTTGTTAGGGAAATTTAATAATGGTTCATGGAGCTGTAAGCTTGAGAATCTCGGCTTACATGTTCAAGACTGATTGTGGCACCATTTATAATTTATCTTTATTTTGAAAAAAAATATCATAGTTTGTGATCTGCTCAGTCTGCCAGCTAAAGCTAGGCTTGTGCTTACTTTTGTATTGCTTACTTAATTCTTGCCCTGCTGATCAATGTAGCCCATAAGACGACATAATTCAGTCTCCCTACTATCTCTTCATGTTTCTCAGTGTATATTATTAGTATCCTTGATTACCAAGGCTACTATAAAATAAATATATTAGAGTGATGTTAATCTTCTCAGGTACCCAGCTGAATGGTGTCCTGGAAACACTACGACATCATCCAGCTGGACACCCAAGAGCATCATATTGTTAAGCTGGGAAAGTCTTCATCCACACATGGCATTACAGCCAGCTACCCTCCATCAAAACTTATCTTCCATGCTCTGATCATCGTAATGTGTGCTGTACTGCATGTCTCTATACAATTTTTTTTATTAATAACTTGTTCTGATAACCAGAAATCTCAATGAAGTCTTGGCAGATTACTTTTTCTAATGGACAAGGTGTCCTATCCTTATTAATGAAAGAAATTAACACTTTGAGACTGACTTATTGCAAGGACCAGTTTAATTCATCCACCCTCCACTCTCTCTCTCTCTCTCTCTCTCTCTCTCTCTCTCTCTCTCTCCTAGCTGACTCATGGATACTGTCCTTCAAATTTAATTGTATTTATGAAAAAGTTACAACACTGCAGTTGTATCGCAGGTCTCTCTTGCTCAGTAGTTTCAATTAAAGCATGATCTTGGCCAACTGGTGGCAGGGATGATACCCTCATGACCCAACCTGCTTATAAGAAATTTTTTAGAGAAAAAATCTGTTTAATTGGCTCTGCGGTTCTGATGAGTTTTGATGTAGTTTTCATCTGAATATATAACAGAAACACCTGCTCCTTGTTGCCTTCAGCAACTGCTATTCCTAAATTTTAACTGACTTTGCTGTTATATCATTATCTCTAATATATAATAATATTTCTATATTTAAAGGGATCTGGCACACATGTACGATCACCAAACACTCTGTCCTCCAAATTATTACTCCGACCATTCCTACTCTTCCAGTTTAGAACAATGATTCCCTTACAGCCTAACCAATCCCTCCCATGCTGCCTGAGATATCTGTCCCAGTCAAATATTTGTCACATCGCCTAGTATTCACTTAACCTAATGTAACGTAATTATGTACAGATGGTTGTGACTGCGCCTTAGTGGGAGATCTGAGTAATTTCTGTGACCGCCATTCTACCCAAATTCTATTTTGAACTGGAATAACTACAAATTCTCACCCTCAGTCACCAATAATCATCCAAATATTAATACAGTTAAATTACTGTTTTCACTTTGGCCTCTAATTCAGGAGGACGCCGGTTCGAATCCCCGTCCGGTCATCCAGATTTGGGTTTACCTCGGTTTCCCCAAATCACTCCAATCTAATGCTGGGATGCTTCCTTCAAAAGACCATGGACAAATTCATTCCCATTCCTTGTCCCCAGTCCCATCCCACCTCTAAGGACCTTACATGTCGACGAGGCATAAAGCCATAAGGAAAAACAAATTATTGCAGAAAGTTTAATAATTTACGAAACTGGGTAAAACTGTGGGAAGGTGGTAGGAAAAGATTACAGAATTCTTCATTTACTGGGGAGGATGATAAGCTAAGGACTTGGGTCACAAAATTTTGGTCAGATAATTGCTTGAATATGATAGTGTAGTTTGGAACCAACATTTCGGGAGTCACTTACAGGAGTTGGAGAGCATACAAAGAAGGAAAAGCTGGATTTGTTTCTAGAAAATACTGCAGAATCATCTCGGTAACTTTTATGATGAAGGAGCTGGATTGATAGTAATTGAAAGCCAGAAGTGAAGACAGTGCTGGAAGTGTACAACACATATATGTTGGTGATCATGCTTGGAAGGATATTGGTCAAAGAAGCAGCGAAAGATGGCCATAGACAGAAGCTGGCACTCCATTTCATATATGACAAAGTGGAAAAAATTTCTTTTGTGGGTCAGGGATTTGAATAAATTACCAGTGGAGGTGATGAATAATGTACTAAAAACTCTAAAGGAATTTAAAATTATAGTTTGTAATAGTGGAAAGGAATTTGAATGCTCATAGTATATGAGATAATAACAGTAATAATAATAATAATACTAAGTAAGGTGTAATTAGATTAGGGAAAATGTGCTTCATCGTAATTATTTATTGAATCCAGTTCAGTCTAGAATATCTATTTGAGCATGATACAATCTAGCTGATACCTACCTCTATCCTCTGCATTTTTGGAGAGTTTATATATTTTGTGCACAACTCTTAAATAGTATGTGAACTACAATGAGTTTAGGTTTTTCACAAAATTCTAACAATCTGCTTTCTCGCTCGTTTTTTTCTCCTTAATCTAAACTTCCTTCATTATTATCCTCTTTTCTTTCTTTCACTACTGTCTTCCAGTCACCTATGATAATTAGATTGCTACCCTACCCATAATGGATTAATTCTTCAGTGTCAATATATATTCATCATCTTCCTGTGACATTAGCATATGCAACTGTACTACCTTAGTTTTAGCAGTCTTAATTTGTACTATCATCAAAATATTTCCGTTGGTAACTGTGTATAATAACTCAACTGTTTCCCTTATCTCTTGTTTATTATAAATCCTATACCAGTGACTCTACTGACAGCTTGTGTGCTAATTATTCTGTTTCCCTGACCAGAGATCTTGTTAATCCTACCATTTAATCTCACTAATCCCATCTCTGTTTTTAAGGTTTCTGATCTTCTTGTGCTTTTCAGACTTGTAACATTCCACCTTCTGACTCATAGAATATTTCTGTTCATTCTGATGACTCCTACCCAAGCAGTCCCCACCCAGTTATCTGAATGTGTTCTATTTTATATGTGGATCATTTTACCTAGCAAGAAGTGATCATTCTATAAGCAATTTGAGAGGATTACATGGCTTCATGATACCCTTTGGATCTTTAATACAATGGGTTCCTGTTGCCTTCTGTATTCCCGTCATGTTGATCATTTCTTATTTGGGTGGAAGATGCTAATCTAATCTCTCCCAAAGTCTGACACCCGTTCTCATTGAATATGTGTGTCGTAAATTAAAATTTATAGACAGACAGAAATGGGAATGTGCTAACTTATTTAAACTTGTGAATTATAGAAGTAGTTCTAGAATTTAAGTTCATTTAGTAATTTATATATTTTTAGGTGGCATAATTAATATTCATGAAGTTTTTGATATTAAAAGTTCATCAAAAGTAACTGCTTCTTCAGTTGTCTCAGTAATAGTTTTATTATTTCATTGATATTGTAGCTATATATCTATGTTTATACTGGTTGT